>SKCR01034967.1:0-17551 GCA_019454045.1 Zanthoxylum bungeanum
TCAATACTTAAAATCTGAAATTTTTACCCAAGAAATCAAATTTCTTATAATTGCCGAATTGACCCCACAACTTTGTATTTTGATCATTTTGGTCCTCAAATTGCCAAATACATATTTAAGTGATTCCAAATTAATCCTAAAATGATTTATATTGTCGAATACATGAAAATACAAATTGCAACACAAAATCTATTTTTTTTTGTCAAATTGCCGAACAGCCCAATAATTTTCCAGGATTTGCATTTTAGTCCAATCTTGTTCAAAACAAGTTAAGATCAAATTCAATCAATCCCAAATTTAATATACATCATATATACATCATAATACATCACATATATGAAAAGCCCCAAATTTGGAAAGGGTTAAGAACCATAATTTTATAAATTACTCCAATTGATCAATTTACACTAAATTGAATAAATTCAACACTTTAATCAATTCTTTAACACACCAAGCAAGTCTCACCATTTGAAATAACTTTAGAATAATTCTAGGTTATAAATGAGTGGCCTTAAAACTCTAGAATGACAACTTGATTATTAATTAATCATTAGAATGCTTAATAACCAATTATAAGCATACTTAGTTCAAACACACATGCAACATCTTTCCAACAAGTTTCCAAATAATTAATTTACATAATTAAAGAGTAGAGAAAATTCTAAGCAACACATGTTGAAGCTTAGAAACATGGAAATAATTTTCAAGTTGAAAAAAATGAGAAAATACTTACAAAACCAATTTTTCTCAAGCCCTTTCCTTTGTTCTTCAAGCTTTTCTTATTAAATATTTTGGTAACTTATGTTGTTGAAAGAAAATGAAACAAAGAACAATTTATACTTACAAATTGTCTTGGCTGAAAATGGTAAATAAATAAATATCAAATATTTGATTTTTTGTTTCAATTTCATTTGCTCAAGGTTACTTGTTGTAAATGATAACCTTTATCATAAAGTAAATTAACAAGTGAACCAACCAATTCATGCCATTTCCTAACCATAATCATGACATAAGATATTTATAAAATAATTACTTTAATCATTTAACATTTAAATAATTAAATACAAATATCTTAAATATATGTATTATATTTACATTAAATATTCAAAATACATATATTAATGTTATATGTCAAATATCATAATTTGATAATGAATTAATATGTATTTAATAATATCAAATATTAAATACAAATACACATACACATTAATTAGGAAATGTCCATTAGGTCCATTTGCATGTATTTTTCGTTTAACCGTTAAACGACTTATAAATAATCAGTATTATTCATAAAAGTTGTCTTAGTTCTCTACGAGTATATTTCATTAGTGAGACTCTCTATATTCAAGCATATCCGTCATGAAATAAAATTTCGTGTCCATAATTCACCCACCCGTAAATTATGACGAACACAGATAAACTCTCTGAACCATACAGGTCAAGGTCATTACATATGTATAATCCCTCTGTCACAAGTATCCGGATTATTCTAGAGAAATATAGATATAAACGTCAAATCTCTATAGATATAATCACGTCGACGTTTTATTGTCATTTTGTAGATAATAGTGCTTTTATTACTCACCCTCTTTCAAGATCCATAAATACAGCTCGTCATTTATCTCTCCGACGCACCCAGATAAGAGAGTGAACAAAAATGGAGAAAACTTCAAGACAACGAGTCACTAATATTTGTGTGTTTTGTGGAACTAGCTCTGGAACTAAACCAGAATTTGTTGAAGCTGCAAAAGAATTGGGTAGAGTTATGGCGGAAAGAAACATGCACTCAGTATATGGCGGTGGCAATATTGGATTGATGGGATGTGTTTCAAAGGCTATGCAAGAATGTGGCAGTCAAGTTTTGAGGATCATTCCAAAAACTTTGGCAGATGAAAACCTCATCGGAAAATCAAATGGAGAAGAATACATTGTCTCAGGTATGACTGAAAGACTTATTAAAATGATTAATCATGCTTACGTTTTTATTGCTTTACTTGGTGGGCTAGGCACGTTGGAATAAATATTCATAGTTGCATCATGGGCGAACTTAAACATTCACCGAAAACCCATTGGACTACTTAATATTGATCATTTTTTTGATTTTCTTTTAGCATTTCTTGAGGATGCCAAAAGTCTTAGGTTCATTTCAAAATCGGTAAAAGATATCGCCCTAACTGCAAGAAAAGTCGATGAATTAATTGACAAACTCTAAACTTATGAACCAGAAATCGACCCCATTTTTTCCAAGTTGAACTGGTCTGATAAAAATCATGGCAAGAAGCGTAGAGTGGACTTGGATCTTAATCTGTAATTTTTCTTTTAAATAGTTGTAGATTCAATTGTCAATTCCACACTAACCTGGTGATTTCTTCTAAACTCAACTTCTTCTTATTCATATATTGGAGGCAATGTCTCAATTTGATTGGGGGAGGGGATAGTTGACAAGATAGTTTTCATTTTTTATATTTCATTGTTGTGTTTTTCTTTAAAAAAAATATTTGTGTTGTTGTTTTATGTAAAAAAAATAAAAGTTTTTTTATACTGATTTTACTTTGTTGTTATTTTGTGTGTAACAAATATATTTTGTGTTGATTTTCTTTTGTGCTTTTAAAATAAACTACACACAAACCAACAATAAATTTTTGACTAATCAAGTAAAATTGTTGTTCAGAGATGGCTGTGTAAAGAGTTTTCGCTCCTGAGACGCATCTCAATGTAATTTATTTTTGTTCCTTTCTTTTTGAATCATTTAAATTTGTGAATTCTCCATAATATTGATTAAATTTGATCTCCATATGCTCATTTGACAGGTATTATCAGCATACATGGTAACATATGATCATGGGTTGTAAGTGAAAATTTTGTAATATCCAGTTCTCTAGTTGTTGGAGGTAGTATCTAAAGGCAGTGGAATTTTAGTTTTTATTCAAAAAAAAACTTGCCTTAGCAAGTAGTGATTGTTCGTGTAAAACGAAAGAACTTGAGTTAGTTTTAAAAAGTGATAATAATAATCAAGCTTTTACTTAGTAACTGGATGTCTTACCTCAGCAAGCAGTGATTGTTCGCGTAAAATGGTAGAGCTTGAGTTGTTATAAATAAAGATTATGCGAATAAGTTCAATTTCGTAGCCTCTCTAACTTGAGCAATTAAGTCTGTATGAGTGTTTTACACTTAGTGCCCTAATGTCAACTGGTCTGGGAGTCACTGACCCAAAGCTCATTACATGGGTTAAAGAAAAAACTTAAGGAAATCAGACACTTCTTCTTTTTAACATATGAGATCCGAGAAATTAATTCAGTAGGGGTGTCTTAACAACTAGTGCCCTAAAGCCAACTGGTTTGGGAGTCACTGGCCCAAAGCTCGTTACAGTATTAAAGATGTATTATTATAAAAAAAAAACTATTTTTGAATTTATAAATAAACTTCCATTGCCAAAAAGGTGTGAACTCTAATATAATTTTAAGACAAAATGTTACTCTCTTTTCAACAAGATTTGTGAATATTGTGGGCACAATGAATTGTTTGATACCTTACTTTATGTGTGTATAGACAAAGGGTAAAAAGTACATAAGAGTTTACTTATTTGATTATTTAGAAAGAAAGAAAATAATTATTAACTTGGATAAAAAAAATTCTTTTAAGTTTTCGCTTATAGTAATAAGCTGGTTGGAGGGTGTGATGAGTATTAAAATTGTACACTTAATAAGAGAAACTATTCATTTTGCACTTATAATTTAATTAATCCCCTTAATTTAGCACGTTTATTTTATATTTTATTGTGATTTTTATTTATTGTATAGGCAAAATACTGCTTCAGAAGCTCAACAGGAAAAATGGATATGAGATCTAAATTCCAGGACCCAGAAAAACCAAAAACAGATCTGACAGCTAGATTCGAATCGGACTTGGAAAACATTCTCCATGTTTAGACTGGTGCCAAAATAAGCTTATGATGTATTTACCCACAAATGTATTTTCTTATTATTATATAATAATATATATTTATATAATATATAAAATATATTTTGGAGGACTTACCTATAACATCCCCCTCCAGGATATGCTACTGGCATGGAATAGACTGATCTATCCTTCTAAGCCGCTGATTTTCTGACTGTGAACCATACTACAACTCTATATCAAATGTAAACTCTTACATGGGACCATTGCCCAAATCAATGACATGCAATGTAATTTAATACTTATAACTGTTTACCCAAATACACTTCTATTTACAACTTTGTAATGGACACATTTAACTTATTACAATGGCTTATACAATACTAGTGTATGCATGCAAATTTACTTCAACTCTGACTGGACTGTAACTCTGTACTTGATCTGTTAGACCCAAACACCATAGTGACTGCCATCAGTATCCATCCTCTCGAGTTCGTCCTCAGAGTAACCTGCAAAACGAAAAACTGGGAGTGTGGAGGGGGGGTTAGATCGTTTGCACGACCTAATGAGTGGACAATTTTAAAACTGAAAATTGAAATACTTTATGATAAATTCATGGTTCTGAAAACAAAGATCCTCTCAAGAAAAAAATCTTTTTGAAATCTCTTTCTTATCTGAAAACACAACTTTTTCTATAAAATTATTCTGGAAATATTTTCTGTCTGTAAAACTGAATTCTTTCTAAAATTCTTTTCTTAAAATTGCTCTTTCTAAATCTCTTTATAAAACCATCATTTTTGATAAGCCACATCTTTGAAAAATCTTATCTCTTAAAATCTGTCTCTGAAAAACCTGACGTATAAGGGTGTTACGTCTCGCCATCCCCCCATACGCCTAAACTAATGATCTTGGGATGTTACGTCTCGCTGTCCCCTAAGCCACTGAACTAGAGCCAGATGTACTGTTCAATGTTATCATCTCGACCTTGAATCTAAGGTCTAGGAGCGTTAGGTCTCGCCATCCCCATAGTCCTAAATCTAGGATCTAGGGACGTTACGTATCGTCATCCCCTAGTCCTACTCTACATGTGCACTTATTTTGAATCCGTCAATTCCAGTAACTGTCAATTCCAATATATGTACTAAGTTACATCTGAGGTGGGTTTTTCCCCATGCCTCTAAAAATCATCAAAATCATGCTTTAAAAATCATCACTTCTAAAATATTTCTCAAAACATTCTTATTCATAAAACATCTGGATAAAAAACTTGGCTGACGCCCTATATGCGGAAAAGTAAGTTTCAATTCAAAAACATACAAGTAAATACAACTTGAGAAAATGGTCCACTCACTAATTTTAGGATCTGGCTAGTACTACTTCGCTTTGTCGAAGAATATTGCAGTTCCTGCGATGATCTATAATCGGGAAACTCAATTAGAATATAAGGTATGAAACATGCTTTGGAATTAGACTAAGCTTCTTAATTCAACTAATCTATAAACACCACATGATGTATTATGCTTGCGACTCATCATAATGCGTGTATATGTGTTGATACGAAACCCTTAGGGTGGCCTCTAACATCTTAAATTGAATATGAAATGGAATGAGACTGTTTCTGTCACGCATCGCGACACCAGGTCGGAAGCGTCACAACGTCCATACAAGAAAACCCAGACAGAGAGTTTCTTCTTGCTCCGAGTCAGGACGTTGGGTGTTGGGCGTCGCGACACTCATATAATCAGACTCGAGGCTTCCACACGACCAACCAGAGGTAAATACAGAACCGACCCGAGGTAGAGGGTATTTTCATATTCAGTGTGACACCCACACGCACTGACCCGAGTCATCCACACGACTGACCCGAGTCCTCCACACGATCGACCCGAGTCCTCCACATGACCGACTCGAGTCCTCCACACGACCGACCCGAGTCTTCCACATGACCGAACTGAGTCTTCCACAAGATCAACCCGAGATAGAGGGTATTTTCATGATTCGCGACGCGACGTCAAGTGTTATGCATTGCGACGCCCACACGACCAGACCTGAAACAGAAGGCATCTCCAAACTCGACATCGCGACATTATCATATACGCGTCACAATGTTGGTATGATTCTAGGCCAATATTCAACTCTCCACTGCCAAATTCCAAAATGTAATACCAACACCCAATATTATGACCTTCACACAATCACTTCTTTGAAATTCAAAATCCATACATGCTATACTAGTATTCCACCATCAAAGAAACTCTCTAACCTTAATTTAACTCAATATCTAGAATTTCATATTTTGGGGATTTCTTAATAAAATAATTTTGCTAGTTCATTATCCACTTTAATGCAATCACTAGTATGGCATCAACACTAACATAGCATTACTTCATCAAAACTCTACAATCAAAGTTTAAGGTCAAGATTTCTTACCTTGAATCATGTTTTCTTCTTCTCCATTAGAGTCCACAAGCCTTCATTTTTCCTTTCTAAACTTGATTTGTATTGGATTCTCTCCATTCTTCTTCCAGATTTCTTGTGAAGTTGCAAATCTCTATCTCCCTCATTTCTCCCCTCTTACTCGGCCTCCCAAAGAAAATGGGATTGGGTGGTTTTTATTTCTTTCTTGACTAACCTAACTTTTTCTAAAGAATTCTAGGGACTTAAGTGATATAGCTAGTAGGCCAAATTGAGAAGGGTAATGAGCTTTTGGGTTAAAATGGTAATTTCATTTTACTCCTCATTTTCGTCACTGTGTAGATGGTCTGGGGAAATGACCACATCCGACCTATGTCTGTCCAAAATTTAGAAAACAATTCAACATAAAAGTTGTAGATCTTTGTCTTAGATATCCGGCCATATAAAATTCATAAAGATCAGATATCGTATGAAAAATTTATGGCCCAAATACTAAAGCCTATTTGGAATGAAACTGCAAAGGACACATCAAATATCCAAAACGTAATTCCTCAAAAGCATACACAATTGAGCATGATTATGCCTCCTACAACATATTAGTCTTCGGAATTATCGGGGTGTTACATTTTCTCTCCCCCCTTAAATAGGATTCGTCCTCGAATCCCCTTTAGGATTGAAACCACAAGTCACCAGATTCACACGTTATTTCCTAGGCCACCAACTTTCAACTGACTGCATGCTCATAACCACCCTTGCTTCATCAACTATATCACATTATTTTCTGACAGACTCTTTGTCTTACCTTAACATCTGATTTTTATACATAATACCTTTTTCCATGCTCGCACATACTGCACCAAAGTCCGTGAGCTTCAGTGAATAATCCATTGAATTATCGACTAAGAGGTGATTCTTCGTTCTCATTCTATGAATTTCTGTTGAACACGCTATATAACTGTCATGCTACAACTCTCTTCATGCATCAAAGAAACCTTATTTCCAGACCTCTAGTCATGTCCACTCTTGTTTGAAACCTCTTATACCTCTTGCAATGACAACTTTAATTCTTAAATATCACTTGATACTTCTGTTAACCTTCACGATTAATGAAACTAAATATGATTTAGTGATACGTGTATATTAGACAAAGACCATATGATTTACAACGTAGTGCGCAGTTACAACGTAGTTTGTAATTGACATTGGGAAGCGTCACTATAAGTTGTATATCCTTAAATAAAGTTCCTGGTCAAGAATTACTAACATGGGTCGGTTAGTAAAATCCGCTGAGACCAGTACATGTCGTATATTGTGACTTGGTCTGATGGTTTATCCCAATGAACCATTAGTCTCGGGAGACTCGTATAGACATGTAGGTGTTTATTTGATAAACATTGAACGACTCACTGAAGATTTCCTAATAGATGGTACGCCAACATCAATAAGAATCTTCTCGAGTTGAGCGGGTGACCGGCATAAACACACACGTATAACACAAGCGCACATATCATTCAAGTAGTATAAAAATATCGATCCCACGAGGACTTAATTTCTACTGTTGTTATTAATTATTGATACTATTTATTTACAAATATCTAATTGAGGGAGAAGAGAACGATTGCTTGATTGATTTGGTTGATTGTAGATTTGCTAAATAAATAAATAAATAAAAAGACAAAAGAAAATACTAAGGAAAATAACAAAAGACACAAAGATCTAGGGTTGTGAATCATTCTAATATCTTTTAAAAGATGAAGTGATTATTTTATGTTTGTTTAATAAATCAGTTTACTAACCTGGAACACTAAATTATGCAAAAGCCTTTGTCGATGGTCATACGCAAATACCCAGTTTAACCCAATTGAACCATATGTCTATGTCAACCAAATTATCTGGATTCATTAAGTTTAAGTTCCAATTATAGCTACCCCCGCCCGACAGGTATATGTCTATCCTGTAAGGAAATCTATTAAAGGGTTATCTATCCTCAAGGAAGATCGTGGGCTATTAAGTCTAAGGCTGAAACCTAAAATACCTATGTCTAGTTCATTTTAGATTTACCACATCAATCTTATTGGTGATCAGACAACAAGAAGCATTAAGCTTAAGACTTAATAAGTAAACCTTTAAATTACCCAAACTATAAAATAACCCCTTATAAATCGGTGATATTAGAATTCATCATAACCCCAGATAACTAACACATAACTAGGGCGAGTAAGAACTTAAAAGTAAAAGACATAAAGTAAAAATATTGAAAAGTAAAAGACATAAAGTAAAAGCTGAAAAGTAAAATAAAATAAAATGCTAAGGTAAAAGGAATTACTTTTACTACTACTAATTAGATATCTCCCATAAAATAATATATAAACTTGTGATAATATTACCAACCGACCAGTCTGGCGGTATCCTGATTAAGTCAAATTAAGTCCAACCAGCCATGAAGGCGGAACCAAAATTAAATTACCAACCGACCAATCTGGCGGTATCCTTGATTAGTCAGGTTTAAACCAAATTAAAATTAATTTACCAACCGACAATATAGCGGTATCCTTTTAAGTCAATATTTTAAATAGTGAATATATTATTTTTAAGGGAGATTAATCTAAATAGTAATAGTAAAAGAATTACCTTTCACCCTAGCTGGGGAAGTTACCTTCTCATGGTAAATAGTAAAAACTGTAAAAAGTAAAAAGTAAAAATTAAATTACTATTATTACAAAACGTAATTAAAATTATTTACAAAACTAAAAATTAAAAACTAAAAAACTAAAAAACTAAAAGAATCTAGAGAGAGAAACTCTCTCTTTAGATGGAATAGAAGAGAGAGATGGTGCACTGAATTCTGAAATCTCGAGCTTAATTTATAGGCCTCAGTAGGCTTCCAGCGTCGCGACGCCAGGGCCCTCAGAGTCGCTACGCCAGATTTTGTCGACGTGGCACGCTCTGGTTCGCCTGTTTGAAGATTCTGGATAAGCTGATAAGGTGACACGTGGCGCGTGGTTGGGCTTCAATTATTGTGACACGTGGCGGCTTTTGATTGGTCGATGAGATTCTTATCCGCCTCGTGTCAGATAAGGATTAGATACTCAATGATTGATGCTAACGTGGCACTGACGTGGCGGTGAGGTGGCGATGACGTGGCGACACATGGGAAAGAGACTATCGGCACCGTAGGATTGTGACACGTGGCACTTTCTGATTGGCTGATGATGATGTGGCACGACACGTGGCAATGTTGACTTGTTGACTTCCTGACGTGGCTGATGACATGGAGACAGGTAGGATGCCACGTGGCACACGTGGCGATGATGACTGTCGGCACCGTAAGATGCTGACACGTGGCACGGCGCATGTTAGCAGATCGGCTGTGATGGTGACACGTGACACGGCGCATTTTAGTAAAGTCAAACTTTTCTCAGATTCTGATTTGTGGACCCGCGCACGTTAGCACTGTTCGGCGCACGTTAGGCGTCGCGACTCTGAAGGCCTTGGAGTCGCGACTCTGACAATTTACTGAAATATCCTTTTTGTCCAATTTTCACTGTTTTGGCCCAAATCACCTCCAGAATGTCCTGAAACTTTATT
Source organism: Zanthoxylum bungeanum (assembly GCA_019454045.1). Classification (NCBI taxonomy): domain Eukaryota; kingdom Viridiplantae; phylum Streptophyta; class Magnoliopsida; order Sapindales; family Rutaceae; genus Zanthoxylum; species Zanthoxylum bungeanum. Next base: position 9,904 of record SKCR01034967.1, read on the forward strand.
TATCTGCAAAATAAACAAAAACACATCAAAACGTTCACAAAACTCAAGAAACTATACAAAATATTAGGTTAAATGAGTGGGAAATAGTGATAAATACCACTATCACACCCCCAAACCTAACATTTTGCTAGTCCTCGAGCAAAACATAGAGTAAAATAACATAAATAAATTAACTAAGCCACTTTCATAGGGATCACGGTTGCATTTAGCATATGCAACAAGCCTTTAAACCCCTAGGTGTCCCGAGTGGACGAGTTGTAGTCTCGTGAGGGTTTACAACAATGATACCCACAAACATTTACAAAAGTAAAAAATAATAAAACTAATGCACACAAAAGCAAAAAGACAAGCGAAAATAGAATAAAGATGTTAGTGACTAATCAGGTGAAACTTCTACTCCAAGTTACTAGTTGTTTTGTTTTATTCTAAATTACTGAATAAGTAAATTCTCCGATTATTTTTACCATTCTTCATATACATAGCCAACAAGATATTTATCAACTCATTTTTGCCCACAATAGTCACAAGTGCAGTTGATAAGAGAGTAATATTTTGTCCTAAAATTCCATCAGATTTCACACCTTTTGTAGTAATGAAATAAATTTTTCTGATTTTTCTGATTTTTTCTTTGCTTTTTCTGAATTTTGACTTTTTATTTATATACAATACCTTCCGTCTATGTATCGAGCTTTGGGTCGGTGGCTCCCAACCAGTTGGCTTTAGGGCACCAGGTGTTAAGACACCTCTACGGACTTAATTACCCAGACTTCAGATATAAATATATTTTTTGTAGCATCTTCGATCCATGTAGCGAGCTTTGGGCCAGTGACTCCCAAACCAGTTGGTTTTAGGGCACTAGGTGTTAAAACACCCTTACAGACTTAATAACCCGGATCTTAGATACTTTATTTTTGTACATCAGAATTTTTTTTTTATTCCATTGCTATTTATAGATGCTTCTTCAAATTAAACTAGAGCACATAATATTACAAACTTTTCAATTACAGCTCATGTCTGTATGTTACTATGTATGTTGATAATACCTGCCAATGAGCATATGAAGATCCATTTTAGTCAGTATATGGAGAATTACAAATTAAATAATTCAAAAGGAAATAAACAAAGTTAACTTGTTTCGAAATAGGTTTGAAATACGTCTCAGGAGTGGAAATTCCTTACACAGCTATCTCTCACCAATTTCACCTTTTTAGTTAAAAAAAAAAAACACAAAAATGCAAAATATTTTTGTAATTTTCGAAAAAAATTTGGACTAAAAATAAAACAGCACACAAACTAAAAACAAGGTACTGATCAACTAATTCCCTCCCCCAAACCTAAATGAGACATTGTCCCCAATGTCTTAAACAGTAAGAAGAGAGTTTAGAAAATAATTCCTGGTTAGTTGAAATTCTACAGGAATTTAAAGGTTAAGATCCAGATTAATCCTACGTCTCTTACCACGATCGTCCTCAGACCAATTTATCTTTGAAAGAATAGGGTCAACTCGTGGTTCATAGGCTATGAGTTGGTCTATTAGATCCGGAGCAGTTCTGGCAGTAAAGAGGAGTTGTTTCAAAGGTTTTGACACGAACCCATTTCTCGGGCATCATCAAGAAACACACAAAGAAAATCATAAAATCCATCAACGTTTAACATCCAATTGGTTTCTGGTGTATGTTCAGGTTCGCCCAAGATAGAACTATAAAAATTTCCTCCAATGTGCCCAAGCCATCTGGCAAAGCGATAAAAGCATCAGCACGGTTAATCATTTCTACCAGTCGTTCAGACATACCTGGCACGATAAGTTCCTCTCCGTTTGATGATCCAATAAGATTTGCCTCTGCCAAGGGTTTTGGGATGATTCCAAAACATGACTGCCTCCCTCCTGTACAGCCTTTGAAACGATCCCCATAAGTCCGAGATTGCCTCCGCCATGTATTAAGTGCATATTCCTTGCTGCTAAGACTCGACCCAATTCATGTACTGCCTCTACGTATTGTGGCTTAGTACCAATACTAGTACCGCAAAATACACAGATGTTCTCAATTCGTCTTCTTGAAGTGGCTTCCATTTTTTATGTATTTCTTTTTCAAATTAGGATGCCTTCAAAAGTGTAATGACGGGCTGCATTTATAGTACCTGAAATAGGGTGAGTAATAATAGCACTAATATCTTCCAGAGGATGATTGTTAGCTAAACAACAAAAGAAATCGTGAAAGGTCAAAAAGTATGGATCCTGTCTACGAAAATAAGGATAATTACAATTGAAAAGCGAATCAAAGAATAATTAAGAAAACGGAATTGTGTACGCAATACGCCACTCGCTTGGTATATAAATCCATTAGGATGCGTCTCAAGAATTAATTCTTTACTCAGCCATCGCTAATGAATTGTTTCTCATCTTGTGATTGCCAAACACCATTCCTTCTGTCTTAAAATGCCGTTTGTGCTTTTCCCTACAAAAATAACACACAAAATTAAAAAGTTCACACAACATATGAAAACAAATTACAACAAATTGCATGGGTTGCCTCCCTGCTAGTGCTAAATTTTTCGTCTTCAGCCAGACGTGACTGAAATTCATCTGTTAAGGAGGTTTCAATGTCGTTTTAGATGTCCGATCAAAAACAATCCCGTGAGCGTTGCTTTTGAAGGGTCTCTTCCAACGGTAAGGTGGCAAAAAGAGTTTTGTCCCATTCAGTGCTCGTGCCACCTTTTTTATCCTTGTTGTTCCAATGGTTCCTGAAAAGAAAGAAAGAAAATCAGGAGGTCTCATATAGTGCTTGACTTGGAATGGGAGTTCCATTCTGTCAAGCTTTTGGGCGATATTTTTGATTTGTACTCCCCAAAACAGCGATGTTTCTCCTGAATGCTCTGGATTTTTATTAAGGTCAGACATTTGCTCATCCATTTGCTTTGCTTCTTATTCCACCTTTCTTTATAGATGTTTTGTAAAATTTTTGTATTCAGCTCTTCATCTGTTATCAGTGAGATACATGATTCAAAATTGTCAACCTGAGGATTCAAAGATGTTTCTGACATTAGGTTTTCATCCTCTGATACAACTGGAATGGATGGTTCAGATAGATCTTCTTCAAACATCAAAGTAAAGCATGCTCCAAGATCTTCATTTTGAGGATTGAAAATTTGATCCTCCGTTGTTGGTGCAGTTGGTACAAATAGATCAGCTTCATCCTCGTCAGAATCTGAATAATAAAAGTCAATTTGAGACTTTGCCGGTTCGGGCTACTAAACTGATACCTCTGGTTGTTGATACTGCTCAGCCTCCTCCTCTGTTAAGGTGTCATTGTGGATCTCTGGGTACTCGAAGGCTTCATCAGTGTCATCCGAAACTGGTTCTTGAGGTATGTAGTTATGGTTTTCTGTGAATTGTCTCATTTGATCTGTCATCCTCTGAGTGAATTCCGATTGTCTCTGAATACTTTCAAATTGATTCTGACTTGTTTCAAGCATTGTATCCAAATTTTCTTTTCGTTTCTTGAACATATCTTCGAGCATGTTTGGCAACTGATCCTCTGATGGTTCTGGTTGTTGATGAAGATCATAGGTAGATGGTGGATAAGATGGAAAATGTGATGGTTTTTCATACCATGAAGGATTTTGATAGCTCTGCCACCCTGGATGGTAGTTGTATTCGCAATAATCTATAGGGTGGTTACCATTACATATGTCACATCTCCCCATTGCGTTCTGTTGAGCAAATGTGGTATTGCTTGGTTCTGGCATCCAGTGATAATTGTTGGGCTGGACAACAGGCCTCAGAAAACCGGACTATTGCTCCCAGATTTTGGGTGTATCTTCTAGTAAAGCTCGTGATCTTTCAATCTCCCAGTAGTGTTCCATTTTTTTCAATCACTTGAAAATAAAAGAAAGGGATAAAAATTACAGATAAAAATAAAGAAAATTAGATATAAGTAAATTAGATAGCTTCAAAATTAATAACTCAAGAAATATAAGTCCCCGGCAACGGCGCCAAAAACTTGACCGGCGTAAACACACACGTATAACGCAAGCGCACGTATCGTTCAAGTAGTATAAAAATATCGATCCCACGAGGACTTAATTTCTACTGTTGTTATTAATTATTGATATTATTATTTACAAATATCTAATTGAGGGAGAAGAGAATGATTGCTTGATTGATTTGGTTGATTGTAGATTTGCTAAATAAATAAATAAATAAAAAGACAAAAGAAAATACTAAGGAAAATAACAAAAGACACAAAGATCTAGGGTTGTGAATCATTCTAATATCTTTTAAAAGATGAAGTGATTATTTTATGTTTGTGTAATAAATCAGTTTACTAACCTGGAACACTAAATTATGCAAAAGCCTATGTCTATGGTCATACGCAAATACCCAGTTTAACCCAATTGAACCATATGTCTATGTCAACCAAATTATCTGGATTCATTAAGTTTAAGTTCCAATTATAGCTACCCCCGCCCGACAGGTATATGTCTATCCTGTAAGGAAATCTATTAAAGGGTTATCTATCCTCAAGGAAGATCGTGGGCTATTAAGTCTAAGGCTGAAACCTAAAATACCTATGTCTAGTTCATTTTAGATTTACCACATCAATCTTATTGGTGATCAGACAACAAGAAGCATTAAGCTTAAGACTTAATAAGTAAACCTTTAAATTACCCAAACTATAAAATAACCCATTATAAACCGGTGATATTAGAATTCATCACAACCCCAGATAACTAACACATAACTAGGGCTAGTAAGAACTTAAAAGTAAAAGACATAAAGTAAAAATACTGAAAAGTAAAAGACAAAGTAAAAGCTGAAAAGTAAAATAAAATAAAATGCTAAGGTAAAAGGAATTACTTTTACTACTACTAATTTAGATATCTCCCATAAAATAATATATAAACTTGTGATAATATTACCAACCGACCAGTCTGGCGGTATCCTGATTAAGTCAAATTAAGTCCAACCAGCCATAAAGGCGGAACCAAAATTAAATTACCAACCGACCAATCTTGCGGTATCCTTGATTAGTCAGGTTTAAACCAGATTAAAATTAATTTACCAACCGACCAATATAGCGGTATCCTTTTTAAGTCAATATTTTAAATAGTGAATATATTATTTTTAAGGGAGATTAATCTAAATAGTAATAGTAAAAGAATTACCTTTCACCATAGCTGGGGAAGTTACCTTCTCATGGTAAATAGTAAAACTGTAAAAAGTAAAAAGTAAAAATTAAATTACTATTATTACAAAACGTAATTAAAATTATTTACAAAACTAAAATTAAAAACTAAAAAACTAAAAAACTAAAAGAATCTAGAGAGAGAAACTCTCTCTTTATATGGAATAGAAGAGAGAGAATGGTGCACTGAATTCTGAAATCTCGAGCTCAATTTATAGGCCTCAGTAGGCTTCCAGCGTCGCGACGCCAGGGCCCTCAGAGTCGCTACGCCAGATTTTGTCGACGTGGCACGCTCTGGTTCGCCGGTTTGAAGATTCTGGATAAGCTGATAAGGTGACACGTGGCGCGGTGGTTGGGCTTCAATTATTGTGACACGTGGCGGCTTCTGATTGGTCGATGAGATTCTTATCCGCCACGTGTCAGATAAGGATTAGATACTCAATGATTGATGCTGACATGGCGCTGACGTGGCTGTGAGGTGGCGATGACGTGGCGACACGTGGGAAAGAGACTGTCGGCACCGTAGGATTGCGACACGTGGGATTTCCTGATTGGCTGATGATGATGTGGCACGACACGTGGCAATGTTGACTTGTTGACTTCCTAACGTGGCTGATGACATGGAGACACGTAGGATGCCACGTGGCACACGTGGCGATGATGACTGTCGGCACCGTAGGATGCTGACACGTGGCACGGCGCATGTTAGCAGATCGGCTGTGATGGTGACACGTGGCACGGCGTATTTTAGCAAAGTCAAACTTTTCTCAGATTCTGATTTGTGGACCCGCGCACGTTAGCACTGTTCAGCGCACATTAGGCGTCGTGACGCTGAAGGCCTTGGCGTCGCGACTCTGACAATTTACTGAAATGTCATTTTTGTCCAATTTTCACTGTTTTGGCCCAAATCACCTCCAGAATGTCCTGAAACTTTATTTATCTACAAAATAACACAAAACACATCAAAACGTTCACAAAAATCAAGAAACTATACAAAATATTAGGTTAAATGAGTAGAAATAGTGATATAAATACCACTCATCAGCGGGCATAATGGTCATTCGACTTGAGATACCACAGTGGATATATGAGTTGTCCTCCACACTTTGATGGCAGTCACGTCACCGATCTATTTAGATCAGACCTCCGCCTGTTCGTTGGGTGTGAACTGATGCTCATGATATCCAGTGCGTATCAAGATAGATACTCTCAGTCCTGTGTACAGGGCATAGGTATCATGCACATGTTTGTGATCTAGTAAATCCATGGCTGTGGTATAACTTCGGAAGCAAGTTCTGAGTGTTATTTAGAGATCGTAAATTTGAAAGTAGACTATATTATACCATAAGGATTTGACGTTATTATCTATATCCCAGGTATAATATGGATAGTCTGTGATGGAGGGATTATATGTATGCAATGACCTCGACTTGCATAGTTTAGCGAGATTATATGTGGTCGTCATAATTCATGAGTGGGTGAATTATGGACACGAAATTAGATTTCGTGACGGATAAACCTAAACTTAGAGAGTCTCACTATATGAAGTGTACTCGTTGAGTACTTGGGCAACACGTTATGAATAATACAGATTATTCACAATACTTCACTAGATTAAATGAGTTAATTCGAATCGTTTAAACGGTTAAATGAAAACACATGCATATGGGCAATTTTGGTCAGTTGTAATTATTGTGTATTTGTATTTGATACATAATTTGATTAGATACACATTAATTAACTATCAAATGAGATTTTTGACACATGTGTAACATCCCGCCTAAGCCAGGATGCTACCGGCAGGAGACAGACTAAACCCATCTCCATAAGCCTTTGATTCTAATGAAATTTCGGCATGACGTATTCGTAACATCATGCAACCTGGCCTATAGCCAGCATCCATATACAACATAAACATAAAATCTCGGCCTCAGGCCGGCATCTCAACATCAATGCAATCTAAGGGCCCAACTAAAATGCGATGCGGACACAAAGACAAAATACAACCAGGGCTCCGTGCCCGAAATTACGTATAAACAAAAACTTTAACAACTCAATCTTATTCAACTTAAAACTCATTACAACCACACTTAGATTCCCAAGACCTGGTGACTGGCTGACTGCAACGCTGCTATCCGGCTGCTCTGCAACTCTGAAATCCATAGCTGACCGTTCAGGTCGGCAACCTGCAAAACTCAAACACTGTTGTGGTGTGAGTCATTAGACTCAGTAAGTGACTATGCTCATTCCTTGAGTGTCAAACACAATCTTTATTACTGATCTTTATTATCTGTTCACATACATACTTTAAATCATGATTCTTGTTTACACTTTCAAACATTCGTAACATACATCAAGATTTTATATTACCAATTTTCATATTAAAACCCATAATGCTTCCGCTACGCTACTCTAATTTCTCTTTATCTTTTGTACTTTCAAAGCTAATCTGGATGAGATAT
>SKCR01034968.1:0-17336 GCA_019454045.1 Zanthoxylum bungeanum
AGGCAGACACAGGGTCAAATCTACCAGGTGACGATTTGTTTGCACGGATCCTTGAGAAGACGTACCGGTATTTTACCATTGACCAATGTCAGAATTTGAAGGATATCATCTACTTCAGTATGAACAATCAGAGTTCAAATCAAATACAACTCAATCATATTACAGAGATGGATGACAGCTTCTCTAAAATCCAATAACCATTCTCATTCCCCCTGACTTCCAATTGTAACCATTGAATGTCCTATCAAGTGCCTATATATATCACACTTTTTACGTTAAGAATGTATTGATCACGACTTCTATATATTATATCATACAATAACTCTACTACTGTTCAAAAGTTATTGATGTGGAAAGAAGCTGAACAAATGAAGTTCCTCCCACATACTCATTATCGCCGTTATGAGAATTCACCCAATTACCATCAGTGAAAATGATAATTGTATCTCCGTCATTTAAAAAAAATGAGATTGAAGGATTAGGAGAGAGAAAAAAAATTTATGAATTTTAAGAGGGGTTCATAAATCATAATGAATATTGTGTGAAAGGATTTTAGTGAATGGAAAGACGCATCAAATTTTTATAACAGAAAAAAATATAGAACAACAAGCAACTGATTGTACGTTCAGGCGCAACCAATTGCTATTTTTGTTTATTTTTAATCACAAAAAATATTGCAACTAACGGTCACTTCCTGATTAGTTTTGCAATTGCTGATGGTAAATTCTTAACCACCCCTAAATTTTTGATTATTATAGAGAATTTCCCCATTTTATTCTCTATCATTCATTTTATATATATATTACTAGATATTGCATGTGCCGACGGCTCGATGTTACAGAATTTATAGAGGGATTAAGATTCTGTTATTTAATTTGTTTGTTAATTTTCAGAAATATTCTATAATGAAATGATTTTATTTTTTAATTAAATGATTTTATTCTTTAATTTATTTGATATTTTTCATTTTCCATTAATAAATGATTTTATTCTTTAATTTATTTGGTAGTTTTCATTTTCCATTTTTATAGAGATTCTATAATGAAATGATTATTTATCAACCATTATCTATAATAAAATGATTTGAGCCGCCAATTAAGCCACATAAAGATAGCATTCGGATACATTATCTCTCTTAATCTTAACCATCCGTTACATTATCTTTCCTCCCACACCATTGTGCTTTATAATATACATAAAGATAGCATTCAGATACATTATCTCTCTTAATCTTAACCATCCGTTACATTCTCTTTCCTCCCACACCATTGTGTTTATATCTATTTATAAAGCACAATGGTGTGGGAGGTATAAAGCACAATGGTGTGGGAGGAAAGAGAATGTAACGGATGATTAAGATTAAGAGAGATAATGTATCCGAATGCTATCTTTATGTGGCTTAATTGGCGGCTCAGATAATTTCATTATAATCTAACGGCTGATAAAGAGTCATTTCATTATAGAATCTCTATAAAAATGAAAAATGAAAAACTACCAAATAAATTAAAGAATAAAATCATTTATTAATGGAAAATAAAAACTACCAAATAAATTAAAGAATCAAATCATTTAATTAAAACATAAAATCATTTTATTATAAACAAATTAAATAATAAAATTTTAATCTCTGTATAAATTTTAATTGTAACACTATAATAAAATATTTTGAGCCGTCAATTAAGACACATAAAAATAACATTTGGATACATAATTTCTCTTAATTATAATCATTATATATATATATCAGGTTAGATTTTATTTTGCAGTTTTTGATTCTCGACTCAATACACCTTCCACATATATGATATAATTAAGAAATCAACGCCGTTAATCCAAAGCGCGTAACTACTATTTCAATGATCATTGGATAACGTGGGAGGCGTGGCATAAATTAACGAGGTATGAGAACACACGCGCGTTTTGGCTTGTACAGGTGCGCGTGAATAAATCCTTGCAGGCCTGGAAACAGACAAAATTGGACTAAGAATTTGCAGCAGGCCACATGAGATAAGGTTATGTGACACGTATGATCTGCCACCTTGGGTTCATTTTTAACTTTGTTGGGATTCACCGATTCAGATTTGAGATCTGTTTTTGGATTTGATTGTGTGATGATGCATTGACGCTTTGTTGGTTTGGGGTTCACGCATCTTCAATTATTTGATTCTTTAGTTTACTACTCACCATTCAAAAAAAAAAAAAAAAACACTTTTTAGTAGATGAAGATTGAGGAAATTAAAAATAAGCAATCAATGAAGTTTTGATTCCGCCTCGAACACACCAGAGGCACAGGAATTTTGGTCATCCCTAACCGAACAGTTGCTCTATGCAAGTGACCCAATTCCCTCCCAATAAAAGCAAAGAAAGAAAGAAAGAAAGAAGAGCTGAGATTCTAGCAGAAGCAGGAAGAATTGTAGTGATGGTGGTATAGTTAATGAGGCGAAGGAATCTTCTTCTGTGGCAACTGAAGGCCAAACGGAGACCAACTTGCAGATTTAAGCCCCATGAAAAAAGACGACGCCTGTAAAACTCTTCTTTCTGCAAAACTGGTAGCTTCTCAGAAACAGCTGCCTCTTCTCCATGGATGAATTATTATGACTACCACCACCAATCCCATTTTCACAAAACACATGGTTTGGAATATTACTCCCGAGACAATCCTCCCTCAATAGTGAATTTGTTCGGTTATGAGGAACCAAAAACAAATTTGGCAAAAGACAGATAATACGCTAATCGACGAAGAGATTTAACGTGGTTCGGCGGATCAGATCCAACCTACGTCCACGGGCACAAAAACGGATGATACTTTATTACTGAAATATGCTTCTCTGCTCTGTTTTTTTGTTTACAAGTCTGATGGTAATGATCTTGCCTTTTCCTACTTACGCTTTCCCCTTCTATTTATAATAGTGAAGAAATCAGATTCATTTTCCCATAAGAATTCCTAGTCGAAACTACATTCACTTCCCATATCCTATTAGGACACTGACTCATTCACTTCCCATATCCTATTAGGACACTGACCCATTCACTTCCCATGAAGATATGATAACTTATCTTCTTGCCTTTTCCTACTTACGCTTTCCCCTTCTATTTATAATAGTGAAGAAATCAGATTCATTTTCCCATAAGAATTCCTAGTCGAAACTACATTCACTTCCCATATCCTATTAGGACACTGACTCATTCACTTCCCATATCCTATTATGACACTGACCCATTCACTTCCCATGAAGATATGATAACTTATCTTCTTATCCGTAAGAATAAGATATCTTATCTTCTGGAGATATCCCGCCACATTCCCGGTCTTCATGAGGTTGGTCATGATGGTCTTTTGAACTGGGAATACTGCTGTCGAATGATAATGTCCGGTCATCCGGTCTTATGTGGTCGGGTTACAGATCATAAGTGCTCGGCTCCTAACTCATGTGGTCGGGTCGGTATTAATGATCTCGATCAATCAAGGGAGTTTACCCTTTTTACCCATGTCGTATTGCTTAAATATCATAGGTCCTGAAAATATCACCAACATCTGTCCCATAGTTCTCGGTTCCAACAAGTGTACGAGTTGGGTGCCGGGAACTATATAAAAGAGTGGTGCGGCTGATGAACTGGTGGCCGATCTCATCCTCAGTCTGACTCAGGTGTTCGGCCCGTCTTTCTTTCTCCCGAAGCGAAATTCCTTTATTGCCCTTCTGTAAACTGCCCCTCGAGACGTGCAACCGTCACATCCCCTTAAATGCCCATCAGATCACTTCTAAGGTTTAACGGGAGCCTGCCACTTGTCAACCATCTGTCGTTCTCCCGCCAAAAAGCAAAACAATCCGACCGCCATTGCCAACTTAAAAAACGCCCAATCTCAACCGTCCATCCAATTCTGAAAGATCATTAAAAAAATGACATGTGGTGTATATCTGATGCTTTCGTTCAATCCAACGATCACAAGTGCACCGATTAGACTATAACAAAACGGAGTAAACATTGTTGTCTTCTTTCACGAACTCTTCGATCTTCCCAACCGCGAGAACTCTTCTCCTTTAGCTGTGACCAGTGAATTCAAAGAACAACCAAATTGTACCGAGCAATCTCCAATCCCTCCGAAAGAAACAAGTAAGTCTTCTGAACGACCTCCATGTTTTGCTTTTCATGAGTTGCAAATCCTGCTCTCTCTTTTCTTTTCTTTTTTTGTGTGTTTTGGCTTTGTGTTGCTAGGGAGAGATTTATGGCTTGATTGATGTTGTTAGGGCATTTTGAACCCACAAACTTAGCTTCAGAGATTAGCTATAGACTGACCTCCCCCATTTTTCTTTTATTTCTCGGATGTCAGGGATGTCTGACACCAGGTCTTCCTCTGCAAACCCTGCTAAACTTCAACTCCCCCGGCTGAAGAGCTCTCTTCCTCTCGGCGAGGCGACTCCGCGAGCAAGAGGACCGCGAACCTCGAGGGCGCCAAGCGACTAAGATATACCCCCACCCCCCGAAACAACTTACATCTTACCATCAGAGGATTCCTCGGAAGGACCCAGAGCCCGATGATTCAGACTGCTCGGCTTTGGACACGGATCGTCCTTCCAGGATAACTGAAGATGACTTAGCACTGCTCCGGCAACGATATGACATCCCGATAGATATCGCTCTTGAAGTCCCCGGGCCAATGGATCGTGCTAGTCAACCCGATGAGGGTTCAGTGGCTCTTCTGCCGGCTTTCTTTGAGTGTGGACTCCGGCTGCCAATTCAACGTTATTTCGCCTGGATACTGGCCGAGATGGAGATCGCCCCTTGCCAATTAAGCCTGAATAGCTGGAGAATTTTGGCCGGGCTATATGTGATCTGGAGTCGGGCGGGGCTCGGCAAACCCTGCCTCGAAGAAGCGAAGAGGTTGTATCGACTGAAGGCCAACCCAAGAACGCACCATGGTTGGTACTACCTTTCTGCCTATGCTGACTCATCAAACATCATCGGCAGACTCCCCGACTCCAACAAAAACTTCAAAGATTCATGGTTCTGGGCCACAGGAGATTGGGGACGGGTCCTGAGATCATATGAAGAGGAGGTTTCGGTCCCGAATATCTTTAGAGCGGGAGGTTAGGAATCTAACCCTTAGTATTCCTGCTCTTGATTTTATGATAGGATTTTAACTTCTCTGACTCTTCCCAGCTTGTTGGAGGGACGTTCCCAAAGTCTCTCATCAGGTCCGGGAGCGGGTGCGCTGGGCTCGGCGGTACGCCGACCATTGGAAGAAGTTAGTTAATGACGAGGCCTTTGTTGAGTCCGGCCTCATTCGGATTGTTCCTCCAAAGGTCCCGGAGCGGATAGGTAGGCTTCACTAACCCTCTAACCAATCCCCTTGTGTGCTTAGCATGATGATAATTTGCTCAGATTCCGGACTGACCACTTTTTTTCCCTTTTTTTTTGCAGGTATGTCAAAAAGGCCAAAATACCTTGATCAACTGGCTGGCGCAACAAAGAAAACCGGCCAGGTTGGGGCCGGGCCCTCTCGAAAATGGCCAGCGACTGCCGAGGCTAGAAAAGTGACTGAAGAGGCAGCCCCGTTAGCTACCCAAAGATTATCTCCACCTTCCAGGGCATCGCCAACAGTCTCTGCCAGACCCGCCAGCCCATCAAAACCTAGCAGAAAAATGAGGCGTCCATTTGGGGCGGAGGAAACCGAGCTGGCTCGGGAGGCGGAGGAGGAACAAGTCCTGAGTAAGAGGCGGCCAGTCCGGAAGGAGAAGAAAGTGCCGGAAGGTTCTTCCAGAAAGGGGAAATGTGCCGTTATTCTCGGTTCAGAGGACCTCGGTCAGGACATCGGGGAGGCCACTTCTCACCTGGTGCCGGCATTCAATGAACTAGCCGAAGCGGTCCCTCCGGCAAAGATTCCAAGATATGAAGATCTTTCTCCCGAGGATGTGGTTATGAGGTTGTGCTCCTAGATGGCCAAGGTAGCCATATTTCCCCCGTTCTCATTATGAGTCCATGACTTTAACCTGTTTCCTGATCTTTCTATTTCTTCTGGGCAGACGACCTACCTGGCGGCCAAGAACAATGATCTCCTCCTAAGCTTTTATCCGAGGGTGGCCAAGCCTAGAGGCTCCAAAACCGACTTACTGAAATTGAGGCCGAGCTGGCCCATAAAGAAGAAAACATAAAAAATCTGGAGCTGGCTGCCGTTGAGGCTCATACCACAAATAAAGCTCTTAGGGCCGCTGCCTCTCTAGAGAGGAAAAATGATGATGCTGTCAAGAAGGACTTGGAGGCTGCCCAGGCCGACAACATGATCCTACAGGTGGAAGTGCGCAGCGTTGAGTCCAAGCTGAGGGCCAAAGATGAAGAGCTGGTACGGGCCCGGGACGAGCTTCAGAGGAAGGAAGCTGAGCTGGAGGCCGAGAGAGACGCAATCCGCCTTGAGGGGGTCGGGGACTGCGCCGAAATCATCCCGATGGTACTACCCAACCTGGATATGGGGCCTATCCACGCGGCCATCCACTTCTGCAAAGAGGAAATTTCACAGGAGGGGTTTCAAAGATAGTTACCCCTTTCTCCCGAAGAGGTGATGGATCCTGATCCCATTTCGATCGCCCCGGCTCGTGAAGAGGACCGACCTGAGGCTCCTACTCTTGAAGAGATTCGGTCTGAGGCTCCTGCTCCTGCTCTTGAAGCCGCAATTGTCGGGGCCTCCCAGGCCGTCCCTATGGAATCCATTGTCCCCCCTCCCGAGGTCGAGTCCAGCCAGTTGCCACCTGTACCTGTTGAGGAAGAAAACATTGCCCTTGGGCGGGCTGAACTGTAGGGGGTAACTCGAATGGGGCCCCGTGTAATCCCGAACACATTTTATTTTTCTTGTAATAACTCTTTTCACGATCATATTTATGTGAATATCTTTGTATACTTCTATTCCACTTTTCTTTTTTGGTCCTTCATGACTTGCTCCGATTGCTCTCCTAAAAACGACCACTTGAGGACCGACTCCGAGTTAGGAGAAACACTTGGCTGGGGGAATATTACGTCCCTGGTCCGAAAAGACAGACTCGATGGGACGTAACCCGACCCCGAGCTGGGAGGAACACTTGGCTCTAGGGGAATGTTACGTCCCCAGACCAAAAATTTGACTCGGTGGGACATAACCTGACCCCGAGCTGAGAGGAACATTTGGCTTTGGGGGAATGTTACGTCCCTAGAGCAAAAAAACTGACTCGGTGGGACATAACCCGACCTCGAGCTAGGATAAACACTTGGTTCTGGGGGAATGTTACGTCCCCAGTCCAAAGAGACAGACTCGGTGGGACGTAACCCGACCCCGAGCTGAGAGAAACCAAGTGGCCTCGGCAGAACGAAATCCAGCCCCGAGCTGAATAACCAAGTGGCCTCGGCGGAACGAAATCCAGCCCCGAGCCGAATAATCTTTGGGACTTGTTCAGAAGGGAAATGAATCAACCTTTTGAAGCCCTACCGAATCTGGCACGGGCGTCCCCTTGCCAGACCAGCGAAAAACAAAAACAAAACTTTAAAATTTAAAAAACGGGGGGTGACTCAATGCTTATTCAAAGAAAAACGTTAAAGTGTAAACAATCAGCACGGATTCCTTAAAACAACGTCATGTCCGAGGTTTCCAAAACACAATCCTGAATCTTTCAATTCAGAGTCCCGGCGAACCAGGATTTGGATCAAAGAGCGTTTAGCCTGGGTATTGTTAGAGGGCTCCTCCTTACAACGCTGGAGCAAGCATACGCTACGATGGCACAATCCATCCCTGTGATATACTTCTCATGGATCCGAACGATCAAAATATGGATCAAAGAGTGTCCGAAACATTAAGGGCATGTTCCTCCTTATGTTCGGTAACACTGGAGTAAGCAAACGCCACGAGGGTATCATCCCTCCTCGTGCTATGCATCTCACGGATCCAAATGACCGAATATGTAGGGATCAAAGAGTGTCTGAAACATTAAGGGCATGTTCCTCCTTATGCTCGGTAACACTGGAGCAAGCAAACGCCACGAGGGTATCATCCCTCCTCGTGCTATGTTTCTCACGGATCCGAATGACCAGATAGGTAGGGATCAAAGAGTGTCCGAAACATTAAGGGAATGTTCCTCCTTATGCTCAGTAACACTGGAGCAAGCAAACGCCACGAGGGTATCATCCATCCTCGTGTTATGCTTCTCACGGATCCGTTGGTCAGACAAAACGTACGGGAACATTTTCCCCGTAGCTGTATTTCCCAAATCGGGTAGGCCGGCCATCTTACGGGAGCACTCCCTCCCCGCGATTATCATGTCGAAATATCCCTTATTAAGTCACAGGGTAGTTCTGCTTCAGTTTCGGGGGTTTGACTCTACTACGAAAGGCTTCGCGTGCTCTCTTATGTGCATCATCCCTTGATGCAGTCTTGATTCTCAAAAATGGAATGAGTTAGGTCAGAGCTCTTCTACCCGGGGTTCTTATGGTAGCACCTGTGATTGATATGTCAAGGGTTTGGTGCCTTTCCTGACCCCAAATCATCCCTCCGCGTCGAGTATGTCCCCGGAATACTGAATATGACTTTCAAGTCTGATTTGGAAAAAGCGAGTGAAGATTTTCTTAACTGAAAAAAGAAAATTTTATTCATATTTGGGGACCTACTGCCCTTCCTACAACTCTCTGCGGGATATTTTGGGAGAGGGTTTATTTGATCTCTTAACCCATGTCGGGTTGTTTAGAAAAAGAAATGAAGAAAAACCCATTGGAAGTACTTCCTCAACATCTCGGCGTTCCAAGGCTTTTTTAGCCGTGTGCCGTCCAGTTGTTCCAAAGTATAGGCACCCGGCCTTACTACTTCCATAATTCTATAGGGCCCTTCCCACTTGGCACCTAGCGAACCTTCATCCGGCCTTTGAGTGTTCAAGGTGACCCTCCGTAATACCAAGTATCCTGGAAGAAAAACACGGGTCCGAACTTTTTGTTGTAGAAACGAGCCATCCTTTGTTGATAGACTGCTATCTTCATAGCCGACTTCTCCCTCTTTTCTTCGATCAGGTCGATTTGACTTTTGATGAGTTCTTCATTCTGTCTGTCCTTATAATGCTGGACCTGGTGGGTAGTCATCCGATCTCTGCTGGAATAACCGCCTCGCATCCGTATGATAATGAAAATGGAGTTTCCCCTGTGGAATCCTTACAGGTCGTCCGGTGTGCCCACAACACCCGGTTAACTCCTCGACCCATAAGCTTTTGCAGGCTCCGAGCCAAGCTTTAAGATTGGATTTGATGGTTTTGTTTGTCGCCTCTACCTTCCCGTTAGACTTGGGATGGACAGGTGAGGTGAATCTTAAGGCGATCTGGAGGTCTTCACAGCGCTTCCTGAAACCTTTGCTATCGAACTGTTTTCCGTTATCGGTGATGACAACCCAAGGAATTCCGAACCTGCAGATAATATTCTTTCTCAAGAACTCTGTAGCTTTCTTCTCTGTGATTTTGGATAGGGGTTCGGCTTCCACCCACTTGGTGAAATAATCTATGGCAACAATGGCGTATTTCGCTTGCTCTCGCCCCTTCGGCATCGGTCCGATGATATCCAGCCCCCACTGGGCGAACGGCCAAGGGCTGGACAGGGTGGTCAACTGTTCTGCAGGCTGGTGGTGAATATTGGCATTCTTCTGGCATCCCTCACATTTCCGGGCTACCCTCACACCGTCCTGAGGCATGGTCAGCCAGTAGAACCCTTGCCTTAAAGCTTTAAAGATAATTGATTGTCTTCCGGCGTGACTCCCACAGATTCCAGCATGAATTTCCCTGAGCACATAGTCAGCCTCATGTTCTGCTAAGCATCTCAGAAGGGGTACCGTATAGCCCCTTCGGTATAGCACCCCTTCGATCAGGGAGAACTTGGTGCTTTTGAATTTTAGTTTTATGGCTTCATTTTTATCTTCATGTGTCTCCCCAGTCTCCAGATATCTCCTGATTGGTTGCATCCATGAAGATTTGCTTTCCATACCCAATACCTCTACCCGAGCTCTCCTATGTTTTTTTCTCGGATGCAGATTAGAGGGACTATTCTGGGACTTTCTGACCTGATTGAATATGCGAGCCGTTCTAAAGAATCTGCCTCACAGTTGTTTTCCCGGCCGATTTGCTCAAAGCGCACATTCCCCATTTTTGTAGGGGTTGGTGCTCAGAGCACCAATTCCCGGTTGTATTTTGTTAAATACTTCTGTAAAACATTATTATTAGTAATAATATATGCAGTTTCTATAATATATCTATTCTTTTATATGGTAAAGACGTAATGACCTTAGAATGATTAGTCATGGTACTGTTGCAAAAGCGTCGCAACGGACATTGAGTCGTATCATGACGTTGTCATTCTCAGACAGTTCCTGGTCAAGATTACACTACTTGGTCAGTATAGTAAACCCGTTGAGACCGGTACATGTCGTATACTGGAATATATGATTCCAATGGTTTCTCAATAACCATAAGTCTTGGAGACTAATATAGACGTGTGGGTGTTTATAGCGGATAAACACTGAACGACTCCCGAAGATTCTTAATGGATGGTACACCAGCGTCAATAAGAATCTTCTCGGGTTGAGTAGCACTTGTGATTCTTAGACTTGAGATGCCATTGTGGGCACTTGAGACATCTTCTACACTTAGATGGCAGTCACGTCACCGATCTATTTAGATCAGACCTCCGCCTGTTCGTTGGGTGTAGATAGATCCTCAGGGTGTCCTATGTGTATCAAGATAGGATCCGTCAGTTCTGTGTACCAGAGCATAGGTAGTCCATATGATTAGCAATCAGATAAATCCATGGGCCGTGGTAAGTTTAGAAGCTAGTTCTAAACATTCTTTTTGAGATTGCTAATAGAATAGTCGACTGGATAGTCCCGATAGAGATTTGACGTTTACATCTATATCTCTGGTTTTATCCGGATACCTGTGACGGAGGAATTATACATTTGCGATGACCTCGACCTGTATGGTTCAGCGAGATTATCCGTGATCGTCATAATCTACGGGTGGATAGATTATGAACACGAAATTAGATTTTGTGACGGATATACCTGAACCTAACTAGAGTCTCAATAATGAAACATACTCGTTGAGCACTAGAGCAACATAAATAAATAATATTGATTATTTATAAAGTCGTTTAATGGTTAAACGCAAGATACATGCTAAAGAGACTAGATAGTCATTTGCTTAATTATTGTGTATTTACATTTAATACTTGATTAATTTAAATACACATTAATTAATAGTCAAAATGAGTTATTTGACTTATTTCCTAAATGAATATATGTTTTTAATATTTAATGTAAATATTATACATATATTTAATATATTTGTATTTGATTAATTAATTAATTATTTAATTGTTAAATGATTAAATTAATTAAAATATAAATATCTTACATTAGGATAATTAAAGTAAATGACATTAGTTGCATTTGTTGACCAAAATAAATATCTAATAAAGTAGTTTATAAGATATTTATGCAAGTTGACCAAATGCATTTGAAATGAAAATTGAAATAAAAACTTGAATTTTATGCATGTGAATTTCGGCCAAGGCTAAAATTTGACAAGTATAAATTGTTTTCATTTGCTTTTCATTTAGTTTAACCTAATACACATTTCACAAAAGCAAAACACCATTGAAGGAACTTAAAGAAAGCTTGAGAAAGAAAGAAAATCCAAAGGAAGCTTGATTTTAGTAAGTTTTTCCAACTTACTATTAGTAAGGAAATTGTTCCTTAGGATCAAGGCTTCAATATATGATATCTTTAGGTTATTTCTTTCTTTGTTCTTTTTGGTTTTTGTTGATGGAAGCTTTGGTGAAATTGTAAAGCATGTATGATGATGGAAGTATGTAACTAGTGTAGTTGTAAACATTCTTTTAAGGTTTTGGAAACCATGTTGCTATTCTAGAGTTTTTGACCCACTCTTAAATGACCTAGATTTGATCTTGAGTTGTTTCATTGTGTTGAGACTTGAATTGGATGAAAGATTGATGATTGAAACATTTGATTTAATGTAATTAGCCTAATTTATCCAATTTGGGAAATTGAAAAATTAGGGTTTCTAACTAATTCCAAATTTGGAGGTTTTCATATATGTTGAGCATTTGGGTGTGTATATGATGCATGAAAAGTTTCATGTTGATTGGATTTCATTTGGATGAGTTTGAGCATGAAATGACCAAAATGGTCAACTTGGGCACAAATGGTGCACGGCCAAGATAAGGAAAATTGGGGATTTTGGTTGCTTTGGTGTTTTGATGTTTTGAACATCATAAGTTCATCTTAGAAATGATTTATAATCATTCAAAATGATTGGATCAATTTCGGACTAAAACGGACAAAAATACAAAGCAAGGGTATTTCGGAAATTCACTTAAAATTTGTTTTTTTTTATTTCATTATTTTCATAATGATTATGGAATATTAATAAATATGTTTATTTAATTTATCCGAGAGAAAAAGTTTTGAAATCTGAAAATCGGATTTTCACCGCTTCCGCTGCGTTACCGGATTCACCCCCTAAATAACCCCTTCAAAATGGTATCAGAGCGAGTCTGATTCTAGGCCACCTAATATGATTAGCCTTCATTGAATCAATGTTTAATCATGTTTTCTTGACTTTGTGCATGCTTATTAGGATCTAAACTGGTTAGATTTAGGGTGTATGACACTTAGCGGAAAATCCCTAATAATAAGGTTTAAATGTAATTATGTATTGATGCATGTTATATGGTCCGTCTTGTCAATATGGTTTATGAATACTTCTTTGTGACTACATCCGAGACCGTGCCTCTGCTGTGAGGGTGTAGCCGATAAAGATTTATTTATACCGGATGTATATCTGATGCTAGATAAATTCAAGTAAAAGCGGAATTCTGAACGTGCCTAGCTGTCAGGATTACGTAAGTAACTTGAGTTTATCATTGATGAGTATTACCTTGGTACGTCTCCTTGTGGGCCTGCCTTCGCAGCGAAACGAGAAACGGCCAGGACCGGATACTTAGGAGTCACTTTTGAATGATTGACAAATGAGTTGTCTACCAGATGAATATACGTAGGCGAGACCGTGCCTCTGCTGTGAGCTGAAATATATTCACGGGATCCACCTTTCACTATTTATATTTAATTTAATTATTAAATATTTGTATTCTGTTTTGGGATTACAGTATTGCATGATTTAGTGGGAGGGGCATATTAGATTAAAAATCCATGATCTAGTTTATGCTTTTGATTATATGAAACTGCTTAATTCTGCTAACCGTTTTTCGTGATCTATAAGATAGATTTGCGATGGCGGGTCAATCCACAACCAGTTTGCGCGTATGTTAGATGCGAACAAACTGAAAGGCGCTGAGAACTTTACAGACTGGGAATTGGATCTGAGGATTGTCCTCGATTCTGAAAAAGTTGGGTTATGTTCTTGAGGGTCCTTTACCCCTTGCAGTGGGTGAGGATGCTTCGGAGGAGGAACGCCAAGTTTTTGAAACTTGGAAGGATGATGATTTAAGGTTTAAATCATATATCCTTAGTTCGCTCTCTCCGAAACTCAAGCAACAATACTATGGAACGTCAGATTCCTATAGTATGATGACACGATTAAGAAAATCGTTCGAGAACCATGAACAAGTAATGTTCACAAGGTCGCCATGGAACTGTTCCATGCGCGTCTGGATGAGGGGCAAAGTGTTAGCCCACATGTTCTTCAAATGATTGATTTGATCGATCAATTGAGGCAACATAATCTCATCCTGAATGACATTCTCGGTAGGAGTGTCATTCTTGGTTCTCTGCCAGCTTCATTCCGCCAGTTTGTGATGTACTTCAACATGCACGGGACAGTCTGCACCTACCAGGAGCTACATAGGATGTTGCTCACGGCAGAAGAGGATCTGAAGAAGGGAGTACCGACTCGCCCACCTAGATACTTCTCTCTCTGCTTCTTCCCAAGGAATGTCCAAGGGAAAGAAGAAGAAAGGGAAGAAGAAGAAGACCTTCGGTCCTCCACAACAGGCGAAGATAGCCAAGCCCAAAAGGGCTTCTGAAGACAAATGCCACCACTGCGGCAAAGTTGGGCACTGGAAAAGGAACTTCCTGATTACATTGCCCAAGTGAGGAGAGACAGAGCTTCTACATCAGGTACTTTTATTTTTCCAGTTATTGATTTATCTTTGGCTTGTGAAGCCGTTACATCCAGCTGGATTTTAGATTCTGCTTGTCCCATTCACATTTGCAATTCGTTGCAGGTGCTGAAGGAAAGTAGGAGGCTGAAGCCAGGGGAGATGCAGTTGCGATTCGGGAGTGGAGACTCTTTGGATGCAGTTGCAGTGGGAGTATGCGAGATCTCATTGCCGAATGGGACACTTTTGTTATATGACTGTCATTTTGTACCAGGATATGTCGCTAATATTATATCACTTTTTGTATTAGATACAGAAGGCTATTGTATTAATATTAAGAATAGTTCTTTGTATTTATATGATAAAAATAATATTCAGATCCTTAGTTGTCCAAACCAGCATGGTCATTACACATTGCAAACTTCAAAAGATATATTAAATACTGGAGTTAATAAACGTAGTTTACCTGAAATAATAATACTGAACTTTGGCATATGAGACTTGGTCTCATTGGCGTTAAACGCCTTACCCAGTTGGTTAGGAATGGTTTGATACCAGATCTCACCATTGAATCCTATCCAACTTGTGAATCCTGTATTCAGGGTAAAATGACAAAGTCCCCATTTTCTTGGTGTTGGACACCGTGCCGTTAACTTACTGGAACTCGTACATTCTGATGTATGTGGTCCACTAAGTCAAACTTCTCACAGTGGTTATTCATACTTCGTTACCTTTACCGATGATCTGTCACGGTACGGTTATGTCTATTTGATGCGACATAAATCGGAAACCTTTGAAAAGTTCAAAGAGTTCCGAAATGAAGTAGAAAAACAAACTGGTAAATATATTAAATGCCTTCGATCAGATCGAGGCGGCGAATATATGAGTGGTGAGTTCATGGATTATATAAAGGTGAATGGGATTCTCGCTCAATATACTCCTCCAGGTACACCACACAGCACAATGGTGTATCTGAAAGGAGAAATCGGACTTTATTGGATATGGTCCGATCGATGTTGAGTTTCACAGATTTGCCCTATTACTTATGGGGCTACTGTCTCTTAACAGCCGCACATCTTTTGAATAAGATTCCTTCAAAGGCTGTTCCTACGACACCGTATCAGATATGGTTCGGTAGGAGACCGAATCTTAATTATATTAAGGTTTGGGGTTGTCCTGCCTATGTCATGGTAACTCAGCAAAGTAAGCTTTCGCCTCGAGGGCAAAAGTTTAGGTTTGTTGGATATCCCTCGAACAAGAGGGGATATCTGTTCTATGATACCGAGCATCAAAATGTGTTCGTAGCTCGCTTCGCAAAATTCTCTAGAAGTAGAATTTTTGTCAGAAGGTGGTGATCATAGACAGGTTGAGCTTGATGAAGTCCAACCTGAAAACAACGAACCAACAGAGGAACCTGAAGTTCAAGTAGATGAAGGACCTTCAACACACACACTCCGTAGGTTGGAAAGGGTATCTAGACCTCCTGATGCTTGTATTTGATACAAGAAAAGAGTCTGGATGTTCTCTTAGTTGAAGAGACAAATCCTTTCACCTATAGAGAATCGATGTTGGACATCGACTCCGTGAATGGCAAAGTGCCATGAAATCCGAGATAGACTCAATGCATGAAAATCAAGTTTGGGACTTGATTCCGCTTCCCGAAGGAATTGTTCCTATCGGTTGTAAATGGGTTTACAAGAGGAAGCGCGGACCTGACGGTAAGGTTGAAACTTACAAGGCCCGACTGGTAGCAAAAGGTTACACGCAGCGACCTGGCGTCGACTACGATGAAACTTTTTCGCCAGTAGCAATGCTTAAGTCTATCCGGATTTTTCTTTCTATAGCTGCGTATCATGACTACGAGATTTGGCAAATGGATGTCAAAACGGCTTTTCTAAATGGATTTCTTGATGAAGAAATCTATATGGAACAGCCGGAAGGTTTCACATCCAGCGAAACCTCGGGTATGGTATGTAAGCTTAAGAAGTCCATTTATGACTTAAACAAGCTTCACGAAGTTGGAATCTTCGTTTTGACGAGATTATCAGATCGTCTGGTTTTCTCAAGAATTCGGAAGAATCCTGTGTGTATCAGAAGGCCAGTGGGAGCATGGTCGTATTTTTAGTCCTGTATGTTGATGACATCCTAATAATTGGGAATGATTTAGGTATGTTACAAAGCGTTAAAGCATATCTCTGTAAGAATTTCTCCATGAAGGACCTGGGAGAAGCTTCCTATGTTTTAGGGATAAAACTCTATCGAGATAGACAAGGAGGCTGATTGGGTTATCCCAATCAACGTACGTATATAAGATCTTGGAACGGTATAGCTTTGGTAACTGTAAGACAGCAAACATACCGTTCAGACATGGGATTCATCTTTCCAAGAAGATGTGTCCACAAACAGAAGATGAGAAGGTTAGAATGTCTAACCAACCTTATGCTTCGTGTTTGGGTAGCATAATGTATGCCATGTTATGTACGAGGCCTGATATCAGTTTCGCTGTTAGCGTAACCAGTCGATATCAGTCCAATCCAGGTAATGACCATTGGATGGCCATTAAACATATCCTAAAGTATCTTAAGGGTACTAAGGATAAGTTGATTATTTATGGAGGAAACGAACTGTAGGTTAACGGGTATACAGACTCCGATTTTCAATCGGATCCCGATGATAGAAAGTCTACATCTGGATTTGTCTTTACCCTTAACGGAGGTGCAGTATGTTGGAAGAGTTCCAAACAGGGATCTACAGCTGATTCCACCACTGAGGCGGAATATATTGCAGCTTCTGAAGCCGCAAAAGAGGCTGTGTGGATAAAGAACTTTATCACAGAATTGGGAGTTGTCCCAAGTATCGAGAATGTGATTCCGTTATACTGTGATAATACTGGAGCCATTGCGCAAGCAAAGGAACCGAGGGCGCATCAGAAGTCGAAGCATGTGGAACGCAAGTACCACATCATTCGAGAGATCGTGTCGCGAGGGGATATTGTCGTGTGCAAGGTACCGAGTGAAGACAACGTAGCAGACCCGCTGACGAAGGCCATACCTCCGAAGTTATTTGATAAACACATGGAGTCGATGGGTATTAGATACAATCGATATTGGCACTAGAGCAAGTGGGAGATTTTGAAGGGGTTGGTGCTCAGAGCGCCAATTCCCGGTTGTATTTTGTTAAATACTTCTGTAAAACATTATTATTAGTAATAT
>SKCR01034969.1:0-17413 GCA_019454045.1 Zanthoxylum bungeanum
TTTGTGAATTCTCCTTAAATACTGACTAAAATGAATCTTCATATGTTCAGTTGCAAATATTATCAACATATATAGTAACATGCAGACATGAGCTGTAATTGAAAAGTTTGTAATATTCCGTGCTCTAGTTTAATTGGAGGAAGCATCTCAAAAAGTGATGGAGTAAAAAAAAAAAAAAAAAAAAAATTCTGATTTATAAAAATAAAGTATCTAAGATCCGGGTTATTAAGTCTGTAAGGGTGTTTTAACATCTAGTGCCCTAAAACCAACAGGTTTGGGAGTCATTGGCCCAAAGCTCGTTACATGGATCAAAGAGCTGCAAA
This sequence comes from Zanthoxylum bungeanum, assembly GCA_019454045.1. Taxonomy (NCBI): domain Eukaryota; kingdom Viridiplantae; phylum Streptophyta; class Magnoliopsida; order Sapindales; family Rutaceae; genus Zanthoxylum; species Zanthoxylum bungeanum. The sequence continues at coordinate 324 of SKCR01034969.1, forward strand.
AATATATATATCTGAAGTCTGAGTAATTAAGTCCGTAGGGGTGTCTTAACACCTGGTGCCCTAAAGCCAACTGGTTTGGGAGCCACCGACCCAACACTCGCTACATAGATGGAAGATATTGTATATAATAAAAAAATAGAGAAAAATCAAAGAAAAAATCAAAAAAATGAGAAAATTATTCCATTGCTGCAAAAGGATGTGAAATCTGATAGAACTTTAGGACAAAAATATTACTCTCTTATCAACTACACTTATGACTGTTGTGGGCAAAAATGAGTTGTTAATATTTTGTTGGCTGTATATATGAAGAATGGTAAAATAATCGGAGAATTTACTTATTCGGTAATTTAAAATAAAACAAAACAACTAGTAACTTGGAATAGAAGTTTCACCTGATTAGTCACTAACATCTTTATTCTCTTTTCTCTTGTCTTTTTGCTTTTGTGTGCATTAGTTTTAACTACTTTTTACTTTTGTAAAACGTTTGTGGGTATCGTTGATGTAAACCCTCACGAGACTACAACTCGTCCACTAGGGACACCTAGGGGTTTAAAGGCTTGTTGCATACGCTAAATGCAATCGTGATCCTACGAAAGTGGCTTAGTTAATTATTTATGTTATTTTACTCTATGTTTTGCTCGAGGACAAGCAAAATGTTAGGTTGGGGGTGTGGGGGGTGGATGAGGATATTTATATCACTATTTCCCATTCATTTAACCTAATATTTTGTATAGTTTCTTGAGTTTTGTGAACGTTTTGATATGTTTTGTGTTATTTTGTAGATAAAATAAAGTTTGGAAAGCATTGAAGGCAATTTGGGGCAAAAACAGACAAAAATGCGTCAACAGGGGATATTTGGGTCTTCTGCCGTCGCGACGCCCAGACTTCCGTGTCGCGACGTCTAAAATGCGCCGAACAGTGCTAACGTGCGTCGGGTCAACAAATCAGAATCTGAGAAAAGTTTGACTTTGCTAAAATGCGCCGTGCCACGTGTCACCATCACAGCCGATCTGCTAACGTGCGCCATGCCACGTGTCATCATCATATGCTGCCGACACTCAATGTCGACACGTGTCGCCTCGTCATCAGCCATGTCATTGGTCAAAACGTCAACATCGCCATGTGTCACGCCACGTCACAAGGTCAACCAGTCAACTTGCCACGTCAGCATCATCCAATCACAATCACAGCGTGACACGTGCGCCACGTGTCGCAATTCCAAGGTGCCGACAGTCTCTTTCCCACGTGTCGCCACGTCGTCGCCACGTCACTCCGCACGTCAGCGCCACGTCAGCATCAATAATTGAGTATCTTATCCTTATCTGACACGTGGCGGATAAGAATCTCATCGACCAATCAGAAGCCGCCACGTGTCACAATAATTGAAGCCCAACCACTCTGCCACGTGTCATCTTATCATCTTATCCGGAATCTTCAAACCAGCGAACCAGAGCGTGCCACGTCGACAAATCCGGCGTCGCGACGCTGAGGACCTGGCGTCGCGACGCCGGAACCAAATTTTTCTATAAATTCAGCGCGAAATTTCAGAATTCAGTGCACCTTCCTCTCTCTTCAATTCCTTCTAAAGAGAGAGCTTCTCTCTCTAGATTCTTTAGTTTTTAGTTTTTTTTATTTTTTTTTAGTTTTGTAAATAATTTTAATTACTTTTTGTAATAATAGTAATTTAATTTTTACTTTTTACTTTTTACAGTTTTTACTATTTACCATGAGGAGGTAACTTCTCCAGCTAGGGTGAAAGGTAATTCTTTTACTGTTACTATTTAGATTAATCTCCCAAAAAAATAATATATTCACTATTTAAAATATTGACTTAAAAAGGATACCGCCAGATTGGTCGGTTGGTAATTTAATTTTGGTTCCACCTTTATGGCTGGTTGGACTTAATTTGACTTAATCAGGATACCGCCTATATGGTCGGTTGGTATTATTATCACAAGTTTATATATTATTTTATGGGAGATATCTAAATTAGTAGTAGTAAAAGTAATTCCTTTTACTTTAGCATTTTATTTTATTTTACTTTTCAGTTTTACTTTATGTCTGTTACTTTTCAGTATTTTTACTTTATGTCTTTTACTTTTATGTCTTTACTAGCCCTAGTTATGTGTTAGTTATCTGGGGTTGTGATGAATTCTAATATCACCGGTTTATAAGGGGTTATTTTATAGTTTGGGTAATTTAAAGGTTTACTTATTAAGTCTTAAGCTTAATGCTTCTTGTTGTCTGATCACCAATAAGATTGATGTGGTAAATCTAAAATGAACTAGACATAGGGATTTTAGGTTTCAGCCTTAGACTTAATAGCCCACGATCTTCCTTGAGGATAGATAACCCTTTAATAGATTTCCTTACAGGATAGGAATATACCTGTCGGGCGGGGGTAGCCATAATTGGAACTTAAACTTAATGAATCCAGATAATTTGGTTGACATAGACATATGGTTCAATTGGGTTAAACTGGGTATTTGGCGTCTGACCATCGACAGAGGCTTTTGCATAATTTAGTGTTCCAGGTTAGTAAACTGATTTATTACACAAACATAAAATAACCACTTCATCTTTTAAATGATATTAGAATGATTCACGACCCTAGATCTTTGTGTCTTTTGTTATTTTCCTTAGTATTTTCTTTTGTCTTTTTATTTATTTATTTATTTTGTAAAACCACTTTCAACCAATCAAACAATCATTCTCTTCTTCTTTCATTAATTAGATATCTGTAAATAAATAGATTCATAATTAATAACAATAGTAGGAATTAAGTCCTCGTGGGATCGATATTTTTATACTACTTGAACGATACGTGCGCTTGCGTTATACGTGTGTGTTTACGCCGGTCAAGTTTTTGGCGCCGTTGCCGGGGACTTATTTTTCTTGAGTTATTAATTTTGAAGCTATCTAATTTACTTGTATCTAATTTTCTTTATCTGTAATTTTTATTTCTTTATTGTATTTTCAGGTGATTGAAAAAATGGAACATTATTGGGAGATTGAGAGATCGCGAGCTTTACTAGAAAATACACCCCAAATTTGGGAGCAACAGTCCAGTTTTTTGAGGCCTGTTGTCCAGCCCAACAATTATCACTGGATGCCAGAACCAAGCAATACCACATTTGCTAAACAAAACGCAACGAGGAGATGTGACATATGTAATGGTAACCACCCTAGAGATTATTGCGATTACAACTATCATCTAGGGTGGCAGAGTTATCAAGATCTTTCATGGTATGATGAGCCATCACATTTCACAGAACCACATTTTTCATCTTATCCACCACCCTTCTACAATGATCTTCATCAACAATCAGAGAGATCAGATGATTGACATGCCCAAAGATGTGTTCAAGAAACGAGATGAAAGTTGGATACAATGCTTGAAACATTCCAGAATCAACTCGAAAGTATTCAGTCAAACAGAATCCATACAGAGAATGACAGATCAGATCAGACAATTAACAGAAAACCAAAACTACATACCTCAAAAACAGATTCAGATGACACAGATGAAGCCTTCGAATACCAATCATTTCACAATGACACTTCAACAGAGGAGGAGGCTGAGCAGTATCAACAACCAGAGGTATCAGTTCAGGAGCCCGAACCGGCAAAGTCTCGATTTGATTTTTATTATTCTGACTCTGACGAGGAGGAAGCTGATCTATTTGTACCAACTACACACCACAACGGAGGATCAAACTTTCAATCCTCAAAATGAAGATCTTGGAGCATGCTTTACCATGATGTTTCATGAAGATCTAACCGAACCATCCATTCCAGTCATATCAGAGGATGAAGACCTAAAATCTGACATTTCTTTATATCCTCAGGTTGACAATTTTGAAACATGTATTTCACAGATGACAGATAAAGAGCTGAATATGGAAATTTTAAATACATATGTGAAGAGAAGGTGGAGCAAGAAACAGAGCAAATGGAGGAGCAAATGTCTGACCTTAATAAAGATCCAGAGCATTCAGGAGAAACATCGATGTTTTGGGGAGTACAAATTAAAGATATCAACCAGAAGCTTGACAGAATGGAATTTCCATTCCAAGTCAAGCATCATACGAGACCTCCTGATTTTCTTTCTTTCTTTGCAGGAACCACTGGAGTAACAGGAGCAAAAAGGTGGCACGAGCACTGAATGAGACAAAACTCTTTTTGCCACTTTACCGTTGGAAGAGACCCTTCAAAAGCAACGCTCACGGGATTGTCTTTAATCGGACATCCAAAACGACATTGAAACCTCCTTAACAGATGAATTTCAGTCACGTCTAGCTGAAGACGAAAAATTAGCGCTAGCAGGGAGGCAAACCATGCAATTTGTTGTAATTTGTTTTCATATTTTGTGTGAACTTTTTAATTTTGTGTGTTATTTTTGTAGGGAAAGGCACAAACGAATCATTTTAAGATAGAAGGAATTGTGTTTGGCAATCAAAGATGAGAAACAATTCATTAGCGATGGCTGAATAAGGAATGAAATCTTGAGACACATCCTAATGAATTTATACTAAGCGAGTGGCGTATTGCGTACACAATTCTGTTGCCTTAATTATTGCTTTGATTCGCTTTTCTATTGTAATTATCTTTATTTTCGTAGACAGGATCCAGACTTTTTGACCTTTCACGATCTCTTTTGTTGTTTAGCTAACAATCGTCATTTGGAAGATATTAGTGCTATTATTACTCACCCTTTTTCAGGTACTATAAATTCAGCCCGTCATTGCACTTTTGAAGGCATCCATAGTTGAAAAAGAAATACAAAAAAAAATATGGAAGCCACTTCAAGAAGACGAGTTGAAAACATCTGCGTGTTTTGCGGTAGTAGTGTTGGTACTAAGCCACAATACATAGAAGCAGCACATGAATTGGGTCGAGTCTTAGCTGCAAGGAATATGCACTTAATATATGGCGGAGGAAATCTTGGACTTATGGGGATCGTTTCAAAGGCTGTACAGGAAGGAGGCAGTCATGTTTCGGGAATCATCCCAAAACCTTTGGCAGAGGCAAATCTTATTGGTTCATCAAACGGAGAGGAACTGATCGTGCCAGGTATGTCTGAACGACTGGTAGAAATGATTAACCATGCTGATGCTTTTATCGCTTTGCCAGGTGGCTTGGGCACATTGGAGGAAATTTTTATAGTTCTATCTTGGGCGAACCTGAACATACACCAGAAACCGCTTGGACTGCTTAACGTTGATGGATTTTATGATTTTCTTTGTGTGTTTCTTGATGATGCTCGGAGAAATGGGTTCGTGTCAAAACCTATGAAAGAACTCCTCTTCACTTCCAGAACTGCTCCGGATCTAATAGACCAACTCATAGCCTATGAACCACAAGTTGACCCTATCATTTCAAAGATAAATTGGTCTGGGGACGATCGTGGTAAGAGGCGTCGGGTTAATCTGGATCTTAACCTTTAATTTCCTGTAGAATTTCTGCTAACCAGGTATTATCTTCTAACTCTTCTTCTACTGTTTAAGACATTGGGGACAATGTCTCATTTAGGTTTGGGGGAGGGAGGTTGCAAGGATCCAGATTAGCATTTTTGGCCATACTGGTCATGCTTCTGACTTTCTCCATAATGGTGCGGTTCATTCTTTCAGCGACACCATTGTGTTGTGGGGTGCGTGGAACAGTCCTCTCATGTCGAATGCCGTGACTTCCGCAGTAGGCATCGAACTCCCTGGAAGTGTATTTGCCTCCATTGTCGCCACCTGAAGTTTTGAAATTTACAGTTTTGCCCCATAACTTTTAGGAATTTACGCCTGATTGGTCGGTTGGTAATTAATTATTAATTTGACTTAATCTGGATACCGCCTATATGGCTGGTTGGTAATTATCATGCAAAGTTAATATATTATATTAAGGGAGATATCTAAAATAGAAGTAATAAAAGTGGATCATTTTACCTCAGCATTTTCTTTTATTGTAATTTTACTTTATTTACTTTTCAGCAATAGGAAGCTGCGCCGAAAGCAAAGGAAGCTGGGAACAAGCTTCCAGAGTTGTTGCAAGCTGTGTGCAACAAGTTGGCCTGCAAGCTGGAGAAAGAAAAGAAAACGTGTGTAGCTGGCAACCAAGTAAACAGTGCACACGTTTTCTAAACCTATAAAATGAGCCATTCACCATTGTATAATATCCCAATGTGTGTGTAAGCTCCAAGTAGAGAGCTTGAGAGTGTGTGAGGTTTTTTGTTAAGTTTCTAGTTGTAAACTTGAATTTTATTCTTGTAGTAATAAAATTACAATTCGGTTTTTCCTCAAAAAAAAAAATTAAAAATATGGCTAACAAACAAAGAAAAGCCATGAATCAATGAGTGAATGGTGGAGTAATAGTAACCAACCTTGTCCTATAATTCAGCCTTCCAGTGAGCTTGTATATCATCCCAAATGAGAGAAAACAAAGAGTTTGTAAAATTGAAAAGTTTGTAATATTCAGTGCTCTAGTTTAATTGGAGAAAGCATCTCAAAAAAAGCAATGGAGTAAAAAAAAATGTATGAGATCCGAGTTATTAAGTCTGTAAGGGTGTCTTAACACCTAGTGCCCTAAAGCCAACTAGTTTGGGAGTCACTGGCCCAAAGCTCGTTACATGGATCAAAGATGCTGCAAAAAAAATATATATATCTGAAGTCTGGGTAATTAAGTCCGTAGGGGTGTCTTAACACCTGGTGCCCTAAAGCCAACTGGTTTGGGAGCCACCGACCCAACACTCGCTATATAGATGAAAGATATTGTATATAAATAGAAAAATAGTGAAAAATCCAAAAAAAAATCAGAAAAATCAGAAAAATTATTTCATTGCTGCAAAAAGGTGTGAATTCTGATAAAACTTTAGGACAAAAATATTACTCTCTTATCAACTGCACTTATGACTGTTGTGGGCAAAAATGAGTTGATTAATATTTTGTTGGCTGTGTATATGGAGAATGGTAAAAATAATCGGAGAATTTACTTATTCGGTAATTTAGAATGAAACAAAACAACTAGTAACTTGGAGTAGAAATTTCATCTGATTAGTCACTAACATCTTTATTCTCTTTTCGCTTGTCTTTTTGCTTTTGTGTGCATTAGTTTTACTATCTTTTTACTTTTGTAAAACGTTTGTGGGTATCGTTGCTGTAAGCCCTCACGAGACTATAACTCGTCCACTAGGGACACCTAGGGGTTTAAAGGCTTGTTGCATATGCTAAATGCAACCGTGATCCCTACGAAAGTGGCTTAGTTTAATTTTATTTTTATTTTGTTGTTTTGCTCGAGGACTAGCAAAATGTTAGGTTTGGGGGTGTGATGAGCGGAAAATATATCAATATTTACCGCCCCTTTAAACTTAATATTTTATTAGTTTCTCGGGTTTGATGAACTTTTTGATGTGTTTTAGTTTATTTTGCAGATAAAATAATATCGGGTCTCAATGAAATCATTTAGGATGAAATTGGGTCAAATAAGGGCAATTATTGGACTTGATATTTTATTTTGGAGATTGGAAATTTGAAAGGGCGTTTTGATGAAGTGCAGTTTTGGAAATTCCAGTTTTGCGCATCTGTCGTATTTTGGGCATAACGTTTTACTCAGATATTGGATTGAGCTGATTCATGTTCCAAATTAAAGAAGACTCAAAGATCTACAACTTTGAAAGAAAAAATAATTTTGAATTCTGAAGATTTCATCCCCGAAATTGATGAACCATCCAGAAGTGTGTAGTGTGTAATTATTAAAGTCACTTTCAATCATTTTCAAAGCAAAAAATAATTAATAAATAAATAATAAAAATTATCAAATCATCACCAAACATGATAAGAGATTAGTGGAGCAATTAATAATGGATTTGGTGGAGCAATTAGTGGAGCAATTAATAATTGATTTGGTGGATGATTTGATGGAGGCAAAATTTTGCCTATAAATACCAAGCCATTTCATTTGTAAAATTCATACTTTCTTCTAAGGAATTCCTTAAGAATACTAAGAAGATGTATCTTGTTGTGTTATTTATAGCTTTCAGTAATTAATTTTCATTTTCGCACTTTCTTTTCTTTACTTTTCAGTTTTTACTTTCTGCAATTTACTTTTACGCACAATACTTTTCTTTTCTTTAATTTTCAGTTTTTACTTTTCAGTAATGAGGAGGTAACTCCCCTTTGCTGGGGTAAAAGGTAAAACTTTTATTACTAATATTTAGATTAATCTCCCTTATTATAATATATAACTAGTTAAAACCTGACTTAACGAGGATACCGCCATATTGGTCGGTTGGTAATTATTTAAATTGGTTTTAACCTGACTAAACTGGATACCGCCTGATTGGTCGGTTGGTAATTAATTATTAATTTTACTTAATCTGATACCACCTATATGGCTGGTTGGTAATTATCATGCAAAGTTAATATATTATATTAAGGGAGATATCTAAAATAGAATTAATAAAAGTGGATCCTTTTACCTCAGCATTTTCTTTATTGTACTTTTACTTTATTTAATTTTCAGCAATTTACTTTTCAGCAATTTACTTTCAGCAATTTACTTTCAGCATTTACTTTTCAGCAATTTACTTTTCAGCTTTTACTTTATGTCTTTTACTTTTCAGCATTTTTATTTTATGTCTTTTATTTTTAGTTTTTACTAGCCCTAGTTATTTGTTAGTTATCTGGGGTTGTGATGAATTTTAATATCACCGGTTTATAAGGGGTTATTTTATAGTTTGGGTAATTTAAAGGTTTGCTTATTAAGTCTTAAGCTTAATGCTTCTTGTTGTCTGATCACCAATAAGATTGATGTGGTAAATCTAAAATGAACTAAACATAGGGATTTTAGGTTTCAGCCTTAGACTTAATAGCCCATGATCTTCCTTGAGGATAGATAACCCTTTAATAGATTTCCTTACAGGATAGGAATATACCTGTCGGGCGGGGGTAGCCATAATTGGAACTTAAACTTAATGAATCCAGATAATTTGATTGACATAGACATATGATTCAATTAGGTTTAAACTGGGTATTTGCGTCTGACCATCGACATAGGCTTTTGCATAATTTAGGTGTTCCAGGTTAGTAAACTGATTTATTACACAACATAAAATAATCACTTCATCTTTTAAAAGATCTTAGAATGATTCACAACCCTAGATCTTTGTGTCTTTTGTTATTTTCCTTAGTATTTTCTTTTGTCTTTTTATTTATTTATTTATGTTGTAAAACCACTTTCAACCAATCAAACAATCATTCTCTTCTTCATTTAATTAGATTCTGTAAATAAATAGATTCAATAATTAATAACAATAGTAGGAATTAAGCCCTCGTGGGATCGATATTTTTATACTACTTGAACGATACGTGCGCTTGCGTTATACGTGTGTGTTTACGCCGGTCAGTAAGTGATTCAAATTACCATATGCTTGACAATCATGACAGTGCTTGACAATCATGACAGTGCTTCACCATCTTCGCGCAATCTGTTTCCATGGTTGACCAATAAAAACCTTGTCTCACTATCTTGCGGACAGATTCAACCCGTTCATGTGCGGACCACATACCCCGGCGTGGTATTTCTTCCATTACATGCTGAGCTTCTTCTTTTCTCAAACACTTCAACTGAATACCGTTTGCCTGTCCTCTGTACAGTTCCCCTTTCAAAACCACATACTGGGAAGCTAACTTCTGAATGGCTATTCTGTCTTTTCTGCCTGCCCCTTCCGGGAGTTCGCCATGTTCCAGATACCTCTGAATGTCATAATACCAAGGTTTACCATCGTCGACCTCAACTTCCAGAATTCTTTCTATCTCATAAATAGGTATGCTCGTTGTTGTCAGTATCAACGGTCTCATCACTAACTTTTTTGGATTTTCCCAAGTTGCTGCAAGTGTAGCCAATGCATCTGCCATCTGATTCTCTTCTCTTGGTAAGTGCTGAAACTTACACTCGGGGATAACCTGTGCCAACTTTCTGAGGTGAAAAAGGTAAGGTTTCAACCGTTCTTCTTTCAATTCCCATTCTCCTCACATCTGCTGGACCACCAACATAGAATCTCCGTAGACTTTCACACTCCTGGCCTTCAAGGCTATCAATGATGTCAAACCGAAAGCATATGCTTCATACTCGGCCATGTTATTAGTCACTCTGAATGTCAACCTCTTGGCTAAAGGCAAAGTCTCTCCCTCGGGGGTCACTATCACGATCCCAATTCCGGCTCCCTTGTAATTCACTGCTCCGTCAAAATACATCTTCCATCTCTGGACTGTTATTGCTTGGATCTCTTCATCTGGAAATTCAAACTTATACTGATCCCCCTCAACAGGTTGCATTGCCAGAAACTCTGCTACTGCTCGCCCTTTGATCACTTTGGAGGTGAGATACTCAATGTCAAACTCTGTCAGCAATACCAACCATCTGCCCAATTTTCCCACTAGCGACGGCACCGAATGAAGATATTTTAGAGGATTCTCCTTTGCCACTACCTGGATCTTGTATGATTGGAAGTAATGTCGCAACTTTCTGGAAGCCCATACCACTGCAAGACAGATCTTCTCAACTTCCTGATATCGAGCCTCATACGGGAGCATCTTCTTACTCAGATAGTAAACTGCATGTTCCACCCCTGTCTCATCTGCCTGTACCATCATAGCCCCCAGTGCTTCTGATTCTATAGCCAAATACAATATCAAAGGTCTGCCCGTCTCGGAGGTTTCAATACAGTAGGCTTTACCAGGTACTCTCTGATTTTGTCGAAAGCTGTCTGACACTGTTCATTCCATCTCACTGGCTGATCTTTTCTCAACAGTTTGAAGATAGGTTCACATACTGATGTTAACTTGGCGATGAACCGACTGATGTACTGAATTTTTCCCAAGAATGCTCTGACTTCTTTCTTTGTCTTCGGTGCAGGCATTTCTGTGATTGCCTTGATCTTTTCGGAGTCTACCTCTATTCCGCCCATTCCCACCGTATGACCAAGCAATTTCCCTGATGTCACCCCAAACACACATTTCTTAGGTTTAGCCGCAGGTTGTATATCTGTCAACTCTCTGAAGAAACCTCTCCAGTGCTTCAATATGCCCAACCCTGGTCTCTGATTTCACCATCATGTCATCTACATACACCTCAATCTCTTTGTGCATCAAGTCGTGGAAAGTGTAGTGGCCATCCGCTGATAAGTAGCCCCCGCATTCTTAAGCCCAAACGGCATAACCTTGTAGCAATAAGTACCCCACTCAGTAACAAATACAGTCTATGTTGTGTCTTCTTCAGCCATGAGAACTTGATTGTAACCTGAAAATCCATCTGCAAACGAATACATAGCAGATAAAGCCGCACAACCAGAACATCTATATGCGGTAGAGGAAAATCATCTTTCGGACAAGCCTTGTTGAGATCTCTATAGTCTACACACATTCTGACCTTCCGTATTTCTTCGGCACCGGCACTATATTAACCAACAATCAGGATACTTTACTACTTCCAGGAACCCCACATCTATCTGTTTCTTAACTCTTCTCTGACTTTCTCAGCCCATTCTGGTCTCATCCGTCGGAGTTTCTGTTTTACTGGCCTCATATTCGGATAAGTTGGTATTGTGTGTTGGGCAATGTTTCTGTCTACCCCGGGCATGTCCTCATAGGACCAAGCAAACACTTTGGCATATCTGACCAACACTTCTTCTAGTTTCTCCCTCTCTTCAGAGGTAACTTCACTTGCAATCAGAATTTCCTTGGGGTTCTCAAGCGTACCAAGTTAAATGCAGTAGTTCTGGCCGAACTGATATCAAATATGCTTGATTCGTGCAGAGTAAATGGAAATGACTCAGGCAAGTAAGCAAAAGAATGTCTTTATTATTGGATAATGCGGAAGTACATTCAAACAAATCAGGAAGGTAAATGTCTTCATCATCTATAGACACTTCTTCCTCTGCAATCAGGTCTTCCTCAGGCTTTTCATCCTCTCCCATAGTCAGGCTCTCCAACTTCATCAATTCTTCTTCCCAATTCTCTGCTTCCACAGCTTCTTTAGTCAGCGGTTTCTCACCCAACAAATCCTGGAAGATCTCAAATCCAGGCACCACAATCCTATTAACTTCCACAGGTTCAGACTCCCATTGATATCCTGAAGCTTTCACAAAACATTCCATTAGTTTCAGGCCCTTTTTCTTGACCTTTGGCTTTTCTTCATCAGATCTATACCCCAAACTTTCCGAGTGGTCTGTCCTCTGAAATCTGGCAATTTTGAACCTTTACCCGGCTCAAACTTCATTTTCTCCATAATCCTAGCCACCCTAGGATCCACCCACTCCTCAAAAGTAGCTGACACCTGAAACCTCGTAAAAGGTTGTACCTCCAAGGCAGCCACGGCATTATCTAACTCAGCCCGGATGGTAACAACTTCTCCCTCATACGGGAACTTGATCATCTGATGCAAAGTGGAAGGCACGCCCCCAAGTTTGTGAAACCAAGGCCTTCCCAACAATAAGGCAAAAGTGGCTGGGATGTCCAGCACTGTGAACTCAACCTCATCTTCAATTGGCCCTACCTTGACCATAGCCACAAAAGTACCCTCAACTCCCCTTTTACTGTCATCATAAGCCTTAATAGTCATACTGGAGGGGTCCAAGTCTGTTGCTTTCATACCCAAATCTTGCCATAATTTTCAACGGGCACATATTGATGGACGAACCGTCATCCACCATTACACATGAAGTTTTCTTGCCCCTCACTTCGGCCCTGATAAATAGAGGCCTATTATGATTTTCTTCCCTCCGCCGGGAGTTCATCCTCAGAAAACGATATCTGCAAAGCTTCTTTCTGAACCGACCCAACAAACATTGCAGGGTTGGCGTCTTCCGGTACCACAATCTTGCTCAAGGCCTCAACCATAGCCTGTCTATGCTCCCGAGATGCACATAACAGTTCCCAGATACTCACTTGTGCTCTAGTCTTCCTCAATTGCCTCAGCACTACATCCCCTTCAGTATTTTCTGCAGTCTCAACCACTTCTCTACTATCTGTCAAAACTTCCTTACCTTTTCCGCCATATCATTGTAGAAGCGACCACTGCGCGTCATTCCCCTTACTTCTTCCTCATCACTGCTAGAGAAATCAAGCCAAAAGTTTTTTTCCTGCTCAAACTCATCTTCACTAGTACTATCCCAGATTCCCAGGCAAAAGGCTGAGGGTGAGGGTGAAATGATTTCAGGACAAGGTCTTCTGGGAAGCCAGAATTGATCATATAGGCTAGCGGTGGTGGTACGGCGCGGGCGCGGTAATGGGGTAAGGGGTTTCTGTGTGTGTGTCAGGCTGTTCTGTTTCTGGGTCAGGTATTTTCTTGAAGTCTATCAGGTCTTGGATTTCATGGCGGAGTCGGGCGCGCAATTGTCAGTGTCATGGCCCTTTTGTTGGTGAAAGTGACAGTAAAGGCTTAGGTTATAATGTGGTGGTGGAGGGGATTGGGTAATGGTTTGGCTTCCAAGGGTTTTAATAGTCCTTGCCTCTTCAATTTCTCTAGCACCTTGGACAGGGGCCTTCCTAAGTTGGAAAACTGTCGGTTCCGGATAGTGATAATCTCAGCAGAAATGGGCTTTGCTCCCGATGTTCCCCCAATGGGCCTCCTGTTCAAACCATAGAATTTTTCTATTCTCGGCCTCTTCTTCCTCAATATCCATGACAGTTTCCCTCAACTGCCAAAAGTCTGCAATCATGGAGGTCATCCTCCTCAACTTGCTGTAAATGGAGGGCTTGGTGCCCTTGATAATCATCTTAATCCGATCCTTCTCCGAAGGCCTAGTCTGCATCTTCAATAACTGACCCCTCCACCGGTCCAAATACTCCTAAAAACTCTCCTCCTCTGTCTGCTTAACATTCTCTAGATCACAGAGTGACAGATCGATCTATAGGCTAGTGACATCTGTTTTAGGAAGGCATCAGCCAACTCCCTCCAATCTTCCTTCACTTTCTTCTCCAAACTGTGGTACCACACCACAGGAGATCCTTCAAGCGACATTCCAAACATTTTCTGCACTTGGCGCTGAGATAAGCCAACTGAACTCATGACTGATACAAACTGTCAGAGATGCACCCTTGGATCCCCATTCCCGTTAAACTTAGCCATATCAGGCATCTTGAACTGTGCCGGCAACTGTTCCTCGAAAGTCAGTGTGTCATAATCTAGCAAATCCTCATTCTTACCCCTCATCTTGCGGGTAACCGACTCAACCTGATCCCGAAGTTTCTGTAACTCTGCCTGAGACCCAGTTACTCTGCCTGCTGCATACTCTGCCATATCATCCTCAAAAGTGGGGTATCATCCCCCAATCTGTTCGGAGATTCCTCTTGCCTCACATCCTCATAACCCCGGCACAAGACCCAGCTATACCAGCCATAGCAGTAGTCAAAGCTTGCAACTGTTCAGTGATCTTGGCGAGACCGTTCTCTAACTGATCCATACAGGACACCTCATTATCGGATTCACTCATACTTGTTCTTTTAGTGAGTCTTGTCCCTTCTCTAACCCAAACGGTATCTATGATGTCTTTTTGAGACATAGATGGTGTTAACATGATATATGTATGTATGAGGTGCACGAGATGCATGTAACATATATACATATTAAATCAATTAAAATTTTCAAACAAATCGGCCCGTTACCATTTTAGAATCTTTCGGGCTAATTGTCACAGGAGAGGAGTTATGACAAGGAGCCCAACTAAATCCAAATGGTAATGTTCCGAACACAAGCACAAAGTGGCCCATCAACACTTAGACGCCTTTGGCCCAATAGTCATGAAATACGTTCTTGTCCCAGTTTAAATGGCCCAACAAGCCCATATCCCATGACAAATGGTCCAAATGGATCCAAACGACGATGTTCCCAAACACAAGCATATAGAAGAAAGATGATGCAAACATAACGTAATAATTTCTACATAATGGCCCATCAACATTTCAGAAGCTTCGGGCCTAATAGTCATAAGGTACGAACTCGCCCCAGTTTAAATGGCCCAGCAAGTCCGCATTTCTGACAATAGTCCAACTGCATCCAAATGAGGATGGTCCACAAGCACATATTCAAGGAAACAATTGTTACTTTAGCCAACCCGGTCTATGGGTGGGTTAGCAAGAGTATAGGCAAAGGCTTTCACCGGCGAAGGATGGCCCACAACTAGGTCTCCCCACTCAAGGGTTCGAGCAACCAAGTGAGCGCACCCTTTTTATACACTAAGGTACGTGCCAATGAGCTATGGTGTGTGACGGACTGTCAAATAGATTTCCCGTTGTAGATTCCCCAGAGGGAAGGTGGAGCGAGGCTCACTTAAATACCCAAGCCTCTTAGGCTCTTATCGCTTGGTGTCAGGAATAAACAACGGGTCCTCCAAATTATTCCATCACAATAGGCTACGAGTAAATGGCTATCTAGGTGCCTTCACAGCTTTTCCTTCTAGAAAGGTAGTGAATGAAGGAATACACCAAACCATTACATGCCTTTGATTAAACCCTCACTTTATCCACTATAGACACGGTCAATTAAAACATAAATCCAAACATCACAAGACAATATTTCGGGGCCGATTCTCTATCCCCAGTGGAGTCGCCAGACTGTGGGAACACAGAAACTGGGCGACGCATGATGTCCCGGGCTCGCAGCCCGTTCGGGAGTACGGAGTGGCCACGGGGGACTAAACCGGAGAATAATGGAGTCGCCACCCGGTGCAAACCGGGAAAATGAGATTTAAGGCCGCACTCACCCTCGCAAGGGAAGACCTCAAACCGTTGGGTTCGGAATGGTCCCTTACTTATGCCACTTGTAATGAAAGGATTTATGTATAATTTAATCAGGCTTAAGTAGCACTTATTTCCAAGAGTATCATGCTTCTAAATTCATATGTACAAAATAAAACTTACACCTAAGTTTACATATATTTCACATCTAAGATTGCATGCTTGAAAGTACATCAAAGGAGCGACAAACATACAACTTCACTGGCATATTATATTCAAGAAAACACAAGCACACATACTAACCACACAAGCACACATGTGAGCACCTTCTCAAGTGGTACGTGGAATTGTATCCCAAGTACAGACCGTACTATCGTCCATTCGGAATCGGCTACGGAATTTATGTCTGGGTTTCCATCCGATATACCACAAGAAATAATACTCAAATGTTATCATGACATAGGTATATGAATCGTAATACATTAAACACATTGTATTCATACATGTGGGGATAGCTACTAGGAAAACTATGTATGAAATCTGATGAAAAAGACTCAGTTCAGTGGGTGCGCGTTCGCGTAGCGTTTGAAAACGCGTTCTAACGGTAAACAGAAGGTTCGCGTTCGTATAGCGTTCGAGAACGCGTTCGAACGGAACCATACCTGATGCATGATAAGACTAAGAAAGTGCGTGTGCGTTCGCATAGCGTTCGAGAATGCGTTTGAACGGTAAACAGAAGGTTCGCATTCGTTATAGCGTTCGAGAACGCGTTCGAACGGAACCAGACCTGATGCATGATGAGACTAAGAAAGTACATGTGCATTCGCGTAGCGTTTGAGAACGCGTTCGAACGGTAAACAGAAGGTTCGCGTTCGTGTAGAGTTCGAGAATGCGTTCGAACGGAACCAGACCTGATGCATGCAACACAAAAATAAAAAGACAACAATGTCAAGCTCAATATGTCCGATTAAACGTATCTTACATTCAACCGAACACACATCAACCGGCGCGGCAAAGCATCGTGGTAAAGGGCTTTAACCCCTCCCCATAGGGGATCTTTCATTCCACTTACTAAGCCCATGCGCTCGATTGAATCATGCATACAAAGAATTAAAAGCAATAATATCAAACTTGGTATGCCCGATTGAACATATCTTGCATTCAACCGAACACACATCAACCGGCGCGGCAAAGTATCATGGTAAAGGGCTTTAACCCCTCCCCATATGGGATCTTTCATTCCACTTACTAAGCCCATGCACTCGATTGAATCATGCATAAATAAGCAACATGCAGAATTCAAGTGATGAAGAATAAATAAACCAAAGCAACACAAAACAAAAGAGGGTGTCATTTACTCAAGCGGTA
>SKCR01034970.1:0-17459 GCA_019454045.1 Zanthoxylum bungeanum
ACAAAATGTTTTAAATATCCATCCGCATATCATTAGTAATTTATTAATCGCTCCTTATTATGCTTTTAGAATGCATGCTTAAGGGTATATGATGAGACCTAATCAAAGATAATTAATTGTTTGCCAATTACGCGAAAAAACCCTCAACAAATATTAAGTGTTTTCCTTCCATTGAATTATTCATTCTCAAGATCCAAGATTGGCACTGGTTGTTGGCCAAATTCAAGACATTTGTCCATCGCGGATGTGTTTGAATCATGAAGGTTTTGTTCCATATCGCATGTCTTGTCCAAGTTGTGATTTTTTGGCCAAAGTCAAGATCACTTCTTGTCCATTGACATCGATTACGAAGCTTTCCAAAGTCAATGGGTCACGCTTAACTGGAATCATTAAGCTTGTTGTGCCAAAGCCAAGGCTTAGTTGATTCAGAGGAAAAAAGTTAGGGATATATTGGATATATTGGCATATATATTGGATATATGTTTCGGACTTGGATGTCCACGTACTGGATCTAGGAATTGGATGAGATCCAATTGATCTTAGAGATCTACCTAGTTAAGTTTCATACAATTTGTTGGCAAAAGTCAAGATTGTGTGTTATTTAACGGGATCCTAGCCCACTAGGAAACTAGGTTTCCCGAGTACTCAACAGAGGGTTAGAGGCTCGCCGAAAAATAGTGGGAGGCAAGTATTAAATTTGCAATTTCGTTTAGATACTTGCCAATACGCGCTCATTTCATTTTTCATCATTAATTAATAAATATATTAGTTGGACTAATATTTAATTGTTGTTTTAATTAAACAGTTGGACTGTATTCAAACTACTTCATTTATAGTTGATTATATAATTGGATTATAGTAATCAATATATTTGAATTTAACCAATCAAATAGTAGTTGATTATATAGGTAGACTATAGTAATCATTATATTTGATTGTACCCGAAATCATTGATTAGATAGTTGGACTATTGAAATAAATATAACTGAAACATTAGCATTTAGAACATAATCCTGGGAGAAAATGTCTTTAAACGGCTCCAATTTTCAGATTGGGAATAAAACCTCAGGATAGTCCTGGGAACTGAGAAGTTATTCTATTTGATAGAGAAACATCTCGGGCCTGAGCCCGGAGTTGAGCAAATAGTGGAGCATGCGTTTTGGAAGACTCATGGTGATGATAACTTTAGTGCTCAATCCGTTAAGCTTACCGCAATGACTCTTTAATTCCGTCATCATAATTAAGGATTAGATCCTTATACCATGATGTTGAAATTAAAGGATCTTCATAGATCTATTCTTAGATCTTAGAAGTACAAATTTCAAAGGAAGCTCTTTCGCTCGTGTATGTCAGAGGGTACATCTATCGAGCACTAGGTGTCGCAGATGATTGCTGACATCGACAACTAGGTTAGTTGGGTATTACCTACGTGGACGAGACTACCAAAGATTTGATCTTATGTCTCTACCCGAAAGCTGGGGCAGGTTCACTATGAACCAAGAGTAAACTCTTGGAGAGTTGATGGCTATGCTCAAGGAGGCAGAGCCAGAGCTTCTAAAATGGGCAAAGGCAAAATCATCACAGTCTTCTAGGAAAACAAAGGACATATCCCAAAATGTCTGCCTAAAATGTGGGATTAATCATATGAGAGAGAAAATTAATCTAGGATTAATTACGGAGATATTTTATCTGGGATAAAATATTATTTAAAGAGAGAGAACGATTAATTTGGAATTAATCGATTAAATAATATATTCGATATATTAAACGAAATTAGATTTCGACGCGGAATTAAAATTAGATTTTAATTCGGGCGAAATAGTTAATTTAGAATTAATTCGCTAGCGATGTGAATAGTAATTTTCCTAGGCATAATTATTTAATTAAATTTGATTTAATTACGTCGCAATGGAAAATTCGTTAGATATTGTTAGATTAGTTAAAACCATCGGGAACTGTTGTTCCGATTTTCTTGAAAATCAAGATGGTTAGTGACTTAGTTACTAAGTCACGATTAGGTAATCTAAATGGATATCTGCTTTTGGATATGATTGTCTAGTAAGAATAGTTTCTTGTGCGGTAAGAATTGACGTGAATTAGATCATGTCTCGAGATTCTTGATTGGCATTAATAAAACCCCATTAGGTATTTGTTTATCTTATAATGACGCTTCTTGAATTTAGTGACTTTTAGAAGTCATCTGTCTGACACGGTTTGCTAATCAATTATTTACAATTGTTGTGAATAGTTGAAGGCAAATTATAAAGCTTAAAAAAAATATGTGTAGTTACGTATAGAGAATATTGATTCTCACAATATGACAACTATAGGTATTGGATACCAGATCTCTTGTCTAGTTAATTAAAATAATGTTTAATGATTGTTTTGATATTTGATATCGGAACTTGTGTCTATTGGATAGTTACTTGTTCTTTATAAAATATTTATTCTATTATGATATTTGAAAGTACTTGCTCCTCGGAGGTACAAGTAAAAGTTTATTATTTATTCTATTTAATAGAATATTATATTCTATTTGATAGAATATATTTTCTACCATCCCGAGTAATAAAATTATTTTATTACTTGGTGTGTAACATCAGATGTTAACGATTGTAAAAAAGACTTGACTTATTGAAGTCAAATATGGGAGTGATAAACTGTAATGGAACTACGTAATTAATAAGATGAAAAGACCCTTAGATAACTTCCACAAATAAGTCCAATAGGATGTCAGAATCATTTACAAAGTATTTGATACTTAATGGTTTTGTTATTTTCTAATTGAAGAAAATTATCCTATAATTTATAGTGGGAGCGATATTTGATATTGATTTCGGAAGTTAACATTGAACCATAGATCTAAGATTGTCCATAGCTTACTACCTGTTGGTTTCTAGGGTGGTCCCAAGATCAATATAAGCATAGAAATAGAATGAATACGCAACGAAGAGTGGCAGAAATACACTTACATTGAACGACTTTTGGATGTGATGATCAACAAAACTTTCTCCTTGCATTTTGAGGGATTCGGCCAAGGCTTCTTTTGTTGATGAAGATGATCAAGCTACAAGCTTTAAAGGATTCCAAGCTCTTAGTTCGGTTCCCTATCACCTTGTATGGATTCCTTGAATGTGCTAGCAAAATGGAAGAAAGAAAATGATTTCCTTTTCCCTTGGAGAGCTCACGGCAAAGCTAAAATGAGAGGGAGAGAGTTTTTAGTTTTTCAACTTTTGTTTTCTAAAAACAATAATAAAAAAAAAAACCAATACCAAAATTTGGTATATCTTTCCAAAAGTCAAAACACCAATTTTTGGCTCCAAAATGGCATTAAATGCCCACACCAACCCCTTTCATGAATAGTTACTACATGTCACTCACCAAAAAGGTGACAAGACATCTATCACTAAAGTGACAAGTGATGTGACTCGCGATGTGACTTGCGGCCGCACTTGATTCAAAATCGGAATGGCGTCGCAAACACATTCCGGGCTCAGTTTCGTTAATTTCGAATTAACGAGTTTTTCCGTTGCGTCGTAATTAAATCAATTTTAATTAAATATTCATGCCTCGCAAAATTACTATTTACGTCGCTTGCGAATTAATTCTAAATCAATTCGTTAGCCCGAATTAAAAGCCAATTTTAATTCTGCGTCGAAATCCAATTTAGTATAATATATCGAATATATTATTTTATCGATTAATTCCAAATTAATCGTTCTCTCTCTTCAAATAGTACTTTATCCCAGATAAAGTCTCTCCGCTATTAATCCCAGATTAATAAAGTTCAAATCATACGTCATCGGTGAATCTTCGGGAAGCGACCCAAGAGATCCCTGGATATGTTGGCAGTAAATCCAATTGTCGGATTATCCGAACATATACGTACCTTGTACTACGTTCTTACCGATTTACGAGACAAGGTTGGCTTCTAGCAAAGCGCCATGCCTACCCAATTCTCTAGAAATATTCTTAATGGAATATATGATATATGACAGGTGTAGTATACGTGTATTGCGTATCTCGTGATCCAGTATCGGATGTCACATGCAAGGCCTGGGGCTAGAATAATGTCTGCCCCGTACGGAGCATATATCGGATCACACGCAACTAGTCTCTTTATTATCGGATAATCATGACCTAGTCATATTATCCCGACGGTTGCAACCTTTTAGAGAACCAGTTTTGTATCCTTGCGTGACCATCATCTCCATATGACTGAAGTGATACTTCCGTCTTGACATCACACCCAATACACTACGATTCTCAATAAACCCATAAGAGGTGTACACAGAACCTGTTTAAGCGTATTGATTGTCACAAGTACTAGCGATGTAAGTCTCAGGATAAGACCAAATACACCTACCCTGATACGGACTCCCAAAGACATATAGTCATACTACCAATGGGATTATGTGGGGTCTATCCAGAGCGAAGCTGTTTTCCGTACCATCGGTAAAACACAACCTCCTACCAAACTTGCATAAGTATCAAATACTTATATATATGAGAACTATGCTGCTACGCTTCCATAACACACACAAGTGCGATACTAGTCTATTTCGTATTATCGATGTCCAGTCTCGATAATACTACAACTAGGGATATTTAATGATTAAAACGTTGTGGATTGATACTGTCTCATATCATCTCAATCTGGAACTAATCATAAGGACTTTCATCATTCACACATTTAAGTAATCTAATTACGAAATGATAAAAGGCAATTTCCATTGCTACATAATTAATTTGTATAAAAACACAATGTCTTTTACAAATAGTGACGCTATGGGTCATAACTGTCTACCAATCTCCCACTTGGCCTATAGGCAGTCACTCAAGCTTCTAATACCTGAAATATGTTCATGTCGCTCAAACTTTTGCTGAGGTATTACTTTCGTCAGCAGATCTGCAATGTTGTCCACTGATGCGACCTTCTCGATCTTCACATCGCCACGATGTATGATCTCACGAATCAGATGGAAACGACGAAGAACATGCTTGGATTAATGATGATACCGCAGTTTCTTAGCCTGTACTATAGCCCCGTTATTGTCACAATTCAATGGAACTGGCTCAGCTGCTAACGGAACTACTCCTAATCCAATTAGGAATTTAAGGATCCAAACTACCTCCTTTGATGCTTCAGCTGCAGCAATATACTCCGCTTCAGTTGTTGAATCGGCAACAGTCTCTTGCTTGGAAGATTTCCAGCTTACTGCTCCGTTGTTCAAACAAAATACGTACCCGAATTGTGACTTGAAGTCGTCTTTGTCAGTTTGGAAACTTGCATCGGTATACCCATTTACCTCAAGTTCTCCATCTCCATATATTAAGAAATCATCCTTAGTTCGTCTAAGATACTTAAGGATATTCTTAACCGCAATCCAGTGACCTTCACTTGGATCGGCCTGATAGCGACTACACATGCTGAAAGCATAGGAGACATCAGGTCGTATACATATCATGGCATACATGATCGATCCGACTGCCGAGGCGAACAGTATCCGACTCATGTTGTCTCTCTCATCTTGAGTTTTAGGACACATGACCTTAGATAGAGTGACGCCATGTGACACTGGCAACAGTCCCCTCTTGGACTGATCCATGTTGAATCTCTTCAACACTTTGTCAATATACGTGCTCTGTGAGAGTCCAAGCAGCTTTCTAGATCTATCCCAGTAGATCTTTATTCCCAGAATAAAGGCTGATTCTCCCAGATCTTTCATGGAGAATTTCAATGAAAGCCAAGCTTTCACAGACGTTAAAATGGGAATGTCATTGCCCATAAGCAATACATCGTCAACATAAAGGACAATGAAAGTAAGTGCGCTCCCACTAACCTTTTTATATACACAAGTATCATCCTCGCTTTGAATGAAATCATATTCTTTTATGATCTCATCAAAGCGCTGGTTCCAAGAACGCGACGCTTGCTTCAATCCATAAATGGATCGATTTAACTTGCAAACCTTGTTTGCATGTTTAGGCACGACAAAACCGTCAGGCTGTTGCATATAAACATCCTCCAATAGGTTTCCGTTAAGGAAAGCGGTTTTGACGTCCATCTGCCATATCTCGTAATCGAAATATGCAGCAATAGCAAGCATTATCTGAATGGATTTAATCATGGATACGGGTGAGAAAGTTTCGTCGTAATCGACACCATGTCGTTGACAATACCCCTTCGCTACAAGCCTAGCTTTGTACGTTTATACGTTGCCATCAATGTCGGTCTTCTTCTTGAAGACCCATTTGTATCCAATAGGCTTTACGCCTTCTGGTGCATCAACCAGTGTCCAAACTTGGTTGGTGTACATGGAATCCATTTCGGAATTCATGGAATTTTGCCATAAACCAGAGTTGATACCTTGTATCGCTTCCTCATATGTAGCCGGCTCATCTTCCTCAATGAGATTGATATCCACATGAGGTGAGACAGAACCCATACCTCTCAGGTTGTTTTCTGACTCTCTCCGACCTACGTGGTCCTTGTGTATTCGAAGATTATGGTACAGCTTCATCCCTGATGAACTTTTCATGTTCCGTTGAGAATTTTATGCAAGGAACAGTATCACTTTGATTTTCATCGAGTTCTACTTTCCTCCCACTTATCACTGCATTTAGGAATTCCTTCTCAAGGAAAACCGCATGTAGAGCAACAAAAACTTTGTTCTCTCGTGGGTGATAGAAGTAATATCATTTGGTTTCCCTAGGATATCCCACAAAAAGGCATTTATCCGATTTGGGTTCAAGTTTGGTACCTTCCAAATGTTTGACGTATGCCAGCAACCCCAAATCTTCAGGAATGAGAAACCCGGTTTCTTTCCTGTCCATATTTCATACGGATTCTATTGAATAGACTTTGATGGAACCTTATTCAAAATAAGTATTTCACTGTTCAATGCATATCCCCAGAAGGAAATAGGTAGCTCAGTGCGACTAATCATAGACCTTACCATGTCTAACAAGGTTCGGTTTCTCCGTTCGGACACACCGTTTAATTGCGGTGTTCCGGGAGGAGTCCACTGTGAAAGAATACCATATTCTTTCAAGTAGTCAAGAAACTCATTGCTCAGGTATTCGCCACCACGGTCCAACCGTAATGTCTTAATACTTTTACCGGTCTGTTTTTCAAATTCGTGTCGAAACTCTTTGAATTTCTCAAAAGTCTCCGACTTGTGTCTAATAAGATACATATAACCATAACGTGATGCATCATCCGTAAAGGTTACGAAGTATTCATATCCACCTCAAGCCTGGCTAGACATGGGCCCACAAACGTCACTATGAACAAGGGCTAATAGTTCGGTGGCGCGTACACCTTTACCGCTAAAAGGTGATTTAGGCATTTTGCCTAATAAGCAAGATTCACAGACGTCATATGAATTTGGATCAAATCCGTCCAAGTACCCACTCTTCGAAAGTGTGGATATGCGAGTCTTGTTTATGTGTCCCAGACGACAATGCCACATATAAGTTTCATATAAGTTTTGAGATTGGTTTATATTCAAAATATAAAGACCATTATTTGCATCAGCTGTGCAAATTTCTATATCGTTTTTATACATAAAACACCCAGTGTTTCTAAATACAAAAGTGTACCCACATTGGGTTAACATAGATACAAAAATTAGATTCCTAGTCAAACTAGGTACAAAATAACAGTTTGTAAGTTCAAGTACATGCCCCGATGGCAGTTCTAAAATAAAAGTGCCAACGGCCAAAACAGCGACAGATTTCCCATTTCCAACACACATGTCAATCTCTCCTGACGCCAGTTTCCAGCTAATCCGCAGATCCTGCACATCAGTACAAATGTGAGTACCACAACCAGAATCAAAAATCCAATTTTTAAAACTAGAAGTAGTCATGTTTATTTCTATAACAAACATACATGAGGCCGGTGCCTTGTTGGTTTCTAATTAGGTCCCGGATCGATTATAAGCATGAAAAACATTGCGAATACACATCGACGAAGTAGCGGAATACTTACATCGATCGGTTGAGTGACGCGGCAAGCAACAGAACTCCAAAATGCTCACTGTTTTTGGCGAACTGTAGTGCAGATTTTTCCCTCACTGGTTTGGCTTCGTTTTTGGTCCATCGTCAAGCTCCAAGCTTCGTCGAACGGTTCCCGGCTCATGGGTGAGCTTCCCTATCACCTTCGCATATCTCGTAAGTGTGCTAGCACTTGTGATTTTGCCACAAAACCACACTCTTGCTCCCCTCACTGCTCACGGTTTCAAAAACCAGAAAACAGAAAATTAAGCCACTTTGGGCATGAAGAGAAAGATGAAAGAAAGAGAGAATGTTGGTTGAATTTCCAAATTTGTGTAATATATACACTCATATGAATTTCACAAGCATTTCATGTGAATTTGGGTTTATAAAGTCAAACAAATAAAAACCAACAACCATTCCAACAACTCACATCAAGTCTTGTCAATCAATCAATCCAATCAATTGTCACATCACTCAAAGTGACATGATTTGACGCTTGATGTGACGCTAGATGCGACTAGCGATTTGACGCTTGATTTGATTTGCCGCACTCGAATTCGAAATGTGAATGCTTGCAAATTATCTCGGGCTCGGGTTCGCTAATTCTAAATTAACGAATTTACCGTTGCGTTGTAATTAAATGATTACGCCTAGCGAAATCAGTATTCACGTTGCTAACGAAATAATTCCAAATTAATTCGTTCGCCCGAATTAAATTTTAATTTTAATTCCGCGTCGAAATCCAATTTCATTTAATATATCAAATATATTAATTAATCGATTAATTCCAAATTAATCGTTATCTCTCTTTAATGAATATTTTATCCTACATAAAATATCTCTTCTATTAATCCCAGATTAATTTTCTCTCTACTGATTAATCCCAGATTAATTTAGAGTGCGAGTTATACGTCATCGGTGAATCTTTGGGAAATGACCCATGAGATCCCCGGATATGTTGGCAGTGAATTCGATCGTCGGACTATCCGAACACGTAAGTAACTCGTACTACGTTTATACCGAATTACAAGACAAGGTTGGCCTCTAGCAAAGCGCCATGCCTCCCCAATTCTCCGGAAATATCCTTACAGGAATAAGGATCTATATCAAGCGTAGTGTAGACAACAGAACTTGACGACGCTGTTCTAGGCTCGTGGCCTAGTTGGGAGTACGAAATAACATGGAGTCGCCACCCGGTGTGAACCGGGACAAAGATTTAAGGCCGTACTCACCCCTCGCAAGGGAAGACCTCAAACCGTTTGGTTTGGAATGGTCCCTTACTTATGTCACTTGTGATGATATGATTTGTGCAATAAACTAACCAAATCTATTCAACATTCATGCTCAAGGGTAATCTACACCTAGTATGCATTCATCAAAATAACTCATAATCTGAGTTTGCATGCTTGAAAATAAGTTTTTAAACGGAAACAAGGTATCAGACGATGAGCATATTGAACCATTAAATCTCATTAACAAATGATTACTTAAACATGAATATAAACTAAACTAAATACCATGCATAAAGAATAACATAATCATGCTTTGAAAATAAAGAACGAGCTAAACTAAATCATGCTTTAAATAATAAAAAATAACCTACGAATTATAACATGATCAAACACAAGTTCGGATGAGACGAAATATGTGTATCTTAAGTGGTACGTGGTGTTGTATCCCGAGTGCAGACCGCAATACCGTCCATTCGGAATCGGCTACGGAATTACGTCCGGGTTTCCATCAGATATACCACAAAAGGGAACACATATCCCACTCATCCAACAATCACATCATGCCTCAAATGACTCTCATGCAATAATATTTTAAAATAAATAAAATAAATGAAAGATATAAGTAAAAAAAGGTGCCCTCAGGTCTAACCTCTTTTGTCGTCCAAGAAAGGGCGTTAAACGTCCGTTGGAAGGGTGAATGATCCGCAACTCTTTTGGTTCACTAATCCAACTTTTTCCTCGCTGTTTCGCTGTTTGGAGGCCGCTGTTTTCACTCTGTTTCACTGTTGTTTTTGCTGTATTTTCGGGTCACTGTTTTTGGTGATTAGGGGACTGTTTTGAGGATTATTTGGACTGGTTTGGGGGCAGTTTTCGAAGGGTTTCGGGGGCAGTTTTCATTACTATTTTTGGCAGGTTTTGGGGACTGATTTGGGCGTGCAGAGAGGGGTTTTATGCGGCAGTTTGTGAGGCAATTCAGGGACTAATTCTGCGGCAGTTTTGGGGACTAAATATGTTCAGTTTCGGGGGTAGTTTTTGGATTGTTCTGGGCTTGTTTTTATGTGTTGATGAGAGTGAAGGTGTGGTTGTGTGATGCTGATTAACGTGGCTGGCAGTGTGTGAGGGCTTATGGTGCGTGAGCTGAGGTTAATGTGTGTGGGGGCTAGGTGGCGGCTGTTTGAATAAGGTTTCAGCGTGAGTGGAGTATGTAGGTCAGGGGATTGACGCGTGGGTTGGGGCTTGGTTAAAGGTGTGAGGATAGGTGGCTTACGTGAGTCAGTTGATGATGGGGTCCGTGTGCGATGAGGCTGGGCGTGACTTTGAGGGTGTGTGTGTTTGATGAAGAGACAGCAACGAGTTTAGCGTAAAGAGTGGGGTAGGTTGCTTTGGCGTGTCAATCTTGTGTGTATGAGCTCTGAATTTTAGGGTTGATTTCGTGAGAATGAGCTAGCCAGGGTTTGAATGTGTGGAGATGGGTTATTTTTATAGGCAATGGGATGGGTTTTACCTTGTTGGGGAAGGAATAGGATTTGTGAGATATTCTTTTAATTAAAATGTGATATGGGAAATCTTTAATTAAGGGAAGTGATTTGATTTTTTCTTTTTAGTTAAGGATATGATTTAGTTTAATTAGGCAAGGAATCCATGGGATTTATTTAAATTGGTAGGTGATTTAATTAAATTAGGAATGTGATTTATTTTAATTAGGAATGAGATTTAATTTAATTTAGGAAGGTGATTTAATTTGTGAAATGTGTTTTAATTTAATTTAATTTTGTTTTAATTATTTAATTTGTGAGATGTGTTTTAAATGTTTTAATTATTTAATTTGTGATTGTTGGATGTGATTTAATGAGTTTTGTGTGTTTTAAAACAGAGGTCCAACAAGCGAACCCGAAGCGAAACAAGCGAGTTAAATCTGACAAAATGCTAATTTCCAACTTTACCCTTCCAACGTCCGTTTCCCGCGGCTTTCACAACTAAAGAGGTAGTGTCTCCATACGAGACTCATCATCGGGCTGATATGCAAAAATGCAATGCCTACAGTCGCCCCCACTTTGATGGGACTTGTGCAGTGTGTGACAATGACAATCCTATCAAAGTACGTTCAATGCATTTTTACTTACCTGGCTCGCCAGCTGTCACCTGGTCTGCCTGCTGTGCTGAGTTGATAATGCTAAACCCCGCACCTAGGGCGTCGCGGTTGCGTCTCCGTAACTAGAGTGCCGCAGTGATGATGTTGGTTGTCTGGATGCTAACCTTGTACCTAGGGTGTCGCAGTGACGTCTCTGTACATAGAGAGCCACAAATGTCTGAATAATCCACATGTCGTACCTGGCGTGCTAACCCCGTACCTAGGGCGTCGTTGTGGTCTGAATGCTAACCACGTACCTAGGGTGTCGTAGTGACGTCTCCGTACCTAGAGAGCCACAAATGTCTGAATAGTCCACATGCCGTACCTGGCGTACCTGGCGTGCTAACCCCGTACCTAGGGCGTCGCTGTGGTCTGAATGCTAACCCCGTACCTAGGGTGTCGCAGTGACGTCTCCGTACCTAAAGAGCCACAATGTCTGAATAGTCCACATGTCGTACCTGGCGTGCTAACCCCGTACCTAGGGCGTCGCTGTGGTCTGAATGCTAACCCTAACCCCGTACCTAGGGTGTCGCAGTGACGCCTCCGTACCTAGAGTGCCACAAATGTCTGAATGCTAACCTCGTACCTAGGGTGTCGTAGTGACGTCTCCGTACCTAGAGAGCCACAAATGTCTGAATGCTAACCTCGTACCTAGGGTGTTGAAGTGACGCCTCCGTACCTAGAGTGCCACAAATGTCTGAATGCTAACCCCGTACCTAGGGTGTCGCGGTTACGTCTCCGTACCTAGAGAGCCACAAATGTCTGAGTGCTAACCCCGTACCTAGGGTGTCGCGGTGACGTCTCCGTACCTAGAGAGCCACAAATGTCTGAATGCTAACCTCGTACCTAGGGTGTCGCAGTGACGCCTCCGTACCTAGAGTGCCATAAATGTATGAATGCTAACCCCGTACCTAGGGTGTCACGGTGACGTCTCCGTCCGTACCTAGAGAGCCACAAATGTCTGAATGCTAACCATGTACCTAGGGTGTCGCAGTTGTGATATCTCCATACCCGGAGTGCCGTACCTGGCAAAACTGATCTGATGTCTCCGTACCCGGAGTGTCGTCCTTGGCAGAAACTGATTTGAACCAATGTGGGCCTCGCCCGCAGAATGCCATACCCGGCAGATCTGATGATGAACCTAATGTAGGCCTCGCCCTCTGAATGCCATACCCGACAAGTCTGTTACTGATGTTGATCTAATGTGGGCCTCTCCCCCAAGATGCCATACCTGGTGGAACTGATACTGAACTGATGTGGGCCTCGCCCCCTGAATGTCATACCCGACAAGACTGATACTGATAAAGATGTGGGCCTCGCCCCCAGAGTGCCATACCTGGCAAGACTGATACTGATCCTAATACGGGCCTCGCCCCAAACTGATGCTGATGTGGGCCTCGCCCTAAACTGATGCTGATGTGGGCCTCGCCCTAAACTGATGCTGATGTGGGCCTCGGCCCTAGGATTCATTCCAAATTCTGACGACATTGGCCTCGGCCCTGGGATTCATTCCAAATTCTGAAGACGTGCGCCTCAGCCCTGGGATTCATTCCAAATTCTGAAGACGTGGGCCTCGGCCCTGAGATTCATTCCCTGGATTCATTCAAAATTCTGAAGACGTGGGCCTCGGCCCTGGGATTCATTCCCTGGATTCATTCCAAATTCTGACGACGTGGGCCTCGGCCCTGGGATTCATTCCAAATTCTGACGTCGTGGGCCTCGGCCTTGAGATTCATTCCCTGGATTCATTCCAAATTCCGACGTCGTGGGCCTCAGCCTTGGGATTCATTCCGTGGATTCATTCCAAAATTCTGATGATGTGGGCCTCGGCCTTGAGTTGATACTGATGTGGGCTTCGCCCCAAACAGATACTGATGTGGGCCTCAACCCTGGGACTCATCTCCAAACGAATACTGATATGGGCCTCGACCCCAAACTGAAACTGATGTGGGCCTCAACCTTAGGACTCATTCCCGAAACTGATGCTGATGTGGGCCTCGGCCCTAACTGCTACTGATATGGGCCTTGCCCCCAGACTGATACTGATATGGGCCTCGCCCCAAACGGATACTGATGTGGGCCACGCCCCCATGCTGATACTGATATGGGCATCAGCCCTGGGACTCATCCCCAAAACTACTACTCGTATGTTGCTGATTCTGGTTGGCTTGTCTTTGCTGCTTTCTTTTTTTTCTTCTTTGAAACCTGTGAAAAACAAAACAAACACAAAAAAGAATACAAAATATGTTACGTGTATACATGCATGCATGAATGATTTTCCTATCCCGCTGGGTTAGGTTTTCCGCCAGTTCTCCAGGTGATTGCTCAGTCTTCTCTCTGGTCTCATGACTCAATATCTTGTTATGTCCCTGATTCACGATGTGGTAGACTGGTTGCCCATAGTCTTG
The DNA here is from genome assembly GCA_019454045.1 of Zanthoxylum bungeanum. Classification (NCBI taxonomy): domain Eukaryota; kingdom Viridiplantae; phylum Streptophyta; class Magnoliopsida; order Sapindales; family Rutaceae; genus Zanthoxylum; species Zanthoxylum bungeanum. The sequence goes on from SKCR01034970.1 coordinate 13,776, forward strand.
GTTTAGCTTTCTGCTCTCTACTGTTTGCACTTAGTCAAGATGAACCACATGGTGGGGCCTTCCATATTATACTATATCACATGCTACGAAATAGTCCAAATAGTTACACATATTATTGCCCTCAAAGAATGCTCAGTATTGAAATCAGAGAACCTTCAAAACATTCAACGCAACTCAAATCCAAGTCTTTGAATAAATGATCTAAGCCAGACTCAAAGTGTGTGTGTGCAAAGGTTATTTCACAGCTTGATCCTTAAGTAAGCCAAGTCAATGATTTCGTTTCAAAAATCGGGATCGATGGGTCAAACCAACCTAGATGTCTCAATTATACCTGTAGTTGCTTTTTCGTGCTCAATGTGGTATGGTTTTATCTTTCTTTTCCTTTGTCTCTCATTTTTTTCTTTTCATTTTGAACTTCTTTTTTCTTTTCTTTTTTTTCTTTTTTCTTTCTTTTTTTTTTCAACACACCTACCATTTAAGGTAGCATTTCTCCTCATGGTGGTCCTAATACTCGCCCATGGGTAGCTTCACGCTTATCGGTTATAGGTGATTCAATTCTTTTTCTTTAGAGACTTTTCTTTCATTTTCAACCATACCACACATCATAACATAAGCAAATCAAGATAGACATCTAAGCAAACGGTCATTCACCGACCTATAATTTCTTCAACTAGTCACCTTGCCAGTTACTCAAGTTTTCACTGCTAAGAACCTATAGTGGAGTGTTTACGAGTCTAACATAGATCAATCACTCAAAGTATCAGATAAAAGCACATCAAGCGTTTATCGTTTCTAAGGTTTCACCCTAAAGCAATCAATTTCATCATCGGACTTATGTCTAACTATCAAGGACTAAAAACAAACAAATTTGTTCTTATTTTTTTTTTCTCTTTTTCTCTTTTTTTTTTGGGCCCACCATGGTCTTTCTATCCTTGCCGTACAGTTTTCTGTTCCTCGGTTTCCTTTTTCCGAATATCCATGTTTTCTAAACTCTTATTTGACAAGTCTTCTTTTTCCTAACCCAACGGATATCTATGATGGCTTTTAAGACACGAGGGTTAACATGATGCATGTATGCATGAGATGCATGTGATGTATGAGACACAATATGCATGGGGTTATCAAAAGCCTAAAGGGTGGCCCCTATAGGTCATACAACTATGGTTCACATGTGGGTTTACAGGAGTGTGGACAAAGGCTCTCGTTTGACGAAGGATTACCCACAACTAGGACTCCCCACTCAACGGTTCAAGCGACCAAGTGAGTGCACCTTTTTTATACCTTACGGTACATGCCAACGAGTTACGATGTGTGACTAACTGTCGAATGGATTTCCCGTTGTAGATTCCCCAGAGGGAGGGTGGAGCGAGGATCTCTTAAGTACCCAAGCCCCTTAGGCTCTTATCGTTTGGTGTCAGGAATAAACAATGAGTCTTCCAAACTAGTCAGTCACAACGAGCTACATATAATGATTATCTCGGTGCCTTCACAGTTTTTCCTTATGAAAAGGTAGTGAGTGAAGGAAGGTATTGAACCATTACCTAGCCTTAACAATGCCTTTGGTTACACCCATTTCAACCCACGGTTAACACGGTTAACTAAAGCACAAATCATACACATCACAAGACATGATTTTGAGGCCAATTCTCTAATGTCCCCAGTGGAGTCGCCAGACTGTAGACACTAGAACTTGACGACGCTGTTCTAGGCTCGCGGCCTAGTTGGGAGTACGAAATAACATGGAGTCGCCACCCGGTGTGAACCGGGACAAAGATTTAAGGCCGCACTCACCCCTCGCAAGGGAAGACCTCAAACCGTTGGGTTCGGAATGGTCCCTTACTTATGTCACTTGTGATGATATGATTTGTGCAATAAACTAACCAAATCTATTCAACATTCATGCTCAAGGGTAATCTACACCTAGTATGCATTCATCAAAATAACTCCTAATCTGAGTTTGCATGCTTGAAAATAAGTTTTTAAACGGCAAACAAGGTATCACACGCTGAGCATATTGAACCATTAAATCTCATTAACAAATGATTACTTAAACATGAATATAAACTAAACTAAATACCATGCATAAATAATAACATAATCATGCTTTGAAAATAAATAAGGAGCTAAACTAAATCATGCTTTAAATAATAAATAAATAACCTAAAAATTATAACATGATCAAACACAAGTTCGGATGAGACGAAATATGTAGATCTTAAGTGGTACGTGGTGTTGTATCCAGAGTGTAGACCGCAATACCGTCCATTCGGAATCGGCTACGGAATTTACGTCCGGGTTTCCATCCGATATACCACAAAAGGGAACACATATCCCGCTCATCCAACAATCACATCATGACTCAAACGACTCTCATGCAATAATATTTTATAATAAATAAAATAAAATGAAAGATATAAGTAAAAAAGGTGCCCTCTGGTCTAACCTCTTTTGTCGTCCAAGAAAGGGCGTTACACGTCCGTTGGAAGGGTGAATGATCCGCAACTCTTTTGGTTCACTAATCCAACTTTTTCCTCGCTGTTTCGCTGTTTGGAGGCCGCTGTTTTCACTATGTTTCACTACTGGTTTTGCTGTATTTTCGGGTCACTGTTTTTGGTGATTAGGGGACTTTTTGAGGATTATTTGGACTGGTTTGGGGGCAGTTTTTGAAGGGTTTCGGGGGCATTTTTCATTACTATTTGTGGCAGGTTTTGGGGACTGATTTGGGCGTGCAGAGAGGGGTTTTATGTGGCAGTTTGTGAGGCAATTCAGGGACTAATTCTGCGGTAGTTTTGGGGATTAAATACGTTGAGTTTCGGGGGTAGTTTTTGGATTGTTCTGGGCTTGTTTTTGTGTGTTGATGAGAGTGAAGGTGTGTTTGTGTGATGCTGATTAACGTGACTGGCAGTGTGTGAGGGCTTATGGTGCGTGAGCTGAGGTTAATGTGTGTGGGGGCTAGGTGGCGGCTGTTTGAATAAGGTTTCAGCGTGAGTGGAGTATGTAGGTCAGGGGATTGACCCGTGGGTTGGGGCTTGGTTAAAGGTTTGAGGATAGGTGGCTTACGTGAGTTAGTTGGTGAGGGGGTCCATTTGCGATGAGGCTGGGCATGACTTTGAGGGTGTGTGTGTTTGATGAAGAGGCAGCAACGAGTTTAGCGTGAAGAGTGGGGTAGGTTGCTTTGGCGTGTCAATCTTGTGTGTATGAGCTCTGAATTTTAGGGTTGATTTCGTGAGAATGAGCCAGCCATGGTTTGAATGTGTGGAGAGGGGTTACTTTTATAGGCAAGGGGATGGGTTTTACCTTGTTGGGGAAGGAATAGGATTTGTGAGATATTCTTTTAATTAAAATGTGATATGGGAAATCTTTATTAAGTGAAGTGATTTGATTTTTTCTTTTTAGTTAAGGATATGATTTAGTTTAATTAGGCAAGGAATCCATGGGATTTATTTAAATTGGTAGGTGATTTAATTAAATTAGGAATGTGATTTATTTTAATTAGGAATGAGATTTAATTTAATTTAGGAAGGTGATTTAATTTGTGAAATGTTTTTAATTTAATTTAATTTTGTTTTAATTATTTAATTTGTGAGATGTGTTTTAAATGTTTTTAATTTTTTAATTTGTGATTGTTGGATGTGATTTAATGAGTTTTGTGTGTTTTAAAACAGAGGTCAACAAGCGAACCCG
>SKCR01034971.1:0-17459 GCA_019454045.1 Zanthoxylum bungeanum
ATTACTCTTAAACGTTCATAGTCATAGTTTTGTGAATAATCTGGGAGTTCACATAACGGAGAGACTAGTATGATGATATGATCCGCCCTTAAGTAGGGGTAGTCGATCTCATAGGCTACTAGCGGAGATCCGTCCGCTTGGTGTATCACATGGATGCATGAGTTGCTCGTGTCTATCGAACTGACCGCCGAAAGTTTTCACATGGAGTGTTTATCCCATGTGTCTGTGAGAACTTTCATGTATCGATTGTATAACTAGTCCTTAGACTTGAGGTCTTTACAATCTTATGTGTAGATCAAATAACTTTGACATTCTCCTTCCCCGGTTCAAAAGATCCGGTCATAAGGGTATGATTGGGTCATTTGTTGAAACACATGAAGTTTGTAAAGATATAACAGAGAATCGCCACTTCTCGGATAATATTTTCTTATAAGAGTAGTATTCCAGTTCGCGGTTGATATGTGTGATCAGTGCTTGAGACTGTGGCCGCAGCGGAAGAATCATATGAGATTTTTGGGTTAGAATGATTCATGACACTATCAACATCATACCTTTGACTATATGGGTGGACACTTTCCATACCCTAGGTCAAACGGTGTGGATACAGTGAGGCGAGGGACCGTATCATATGTAAATCGCATATAGAATGGGTATATATATATTTCCTTCTCATTTGGGGGCCTTGGCATGTTGCTAGATGTCAACCTTGGTCATTGAAATCGAACGACCATCTGATCGGAGGATAATTTATGTTCGATTAAATTATCACGATTCATTTCATGTCCAACTTGAGGGGAACCCAAAAGGTCACACCCAACAAAGTCGAAATCAATGGTTAACAATGCACAGTACAAATTTAACAGCATATATGATTGCTGTATGAATTGTTTATAAATGGTTCAATTTGTTTAATTATTGAATAGATCATTTATGAGGTTCTATTATGGCTTAGGGATTGGTGAATGACGATAGGGGCTTTTGGGAATTGGATTAAAAAAAATGTGAATAGTAACGTGAATAATAATTTTTTTTTGTTATTTATTTTAAATTCCAATTCGGCTCAAACTCTTATTAGGGTTTTATAATCTCATTAAACCACTAAATTAAGATCCAATGGCTAAGATTAAATTAGCATTTATCCCACATCGGATTCTTAATTAATTTTGTTGTCTTTGGAGCACCTATATAACCCAAAGAATTCTTTACAAATTTTTGCACCAAACCTTTCATATCTTGGGTTTATATAAGTGAGCAACTCTAAAGTTTAAGAGTAAGCCACTGATTTTGAGGATCCTTAAGTCTAATTGACTAGAGGAACCTCGAGTTAAAAGTTTTGAGGTATTTGCCTAGGCTAGCACCAAGGACAAAATACCCGTGCACTCGAGGCATAGTCTTGCCGTTGAGTTTTGGCTTTGATGTGTGCATCTTTGGAGGGAACACACTTGGGTGGCTCTTTGGAATGTGGAAGAGCTTGCTGAGTTCGAGAAAAGCTTTTAGATTGGCGGGTGGACTGGAGGAGTCTTCGGTTCAAGTAAGTCTTTTTCATTCTTTATTTTAATTAGAGTTCTTATGATAGTTAGCATGTTTAGGTTTATGTTCTTTGCATGTTTTATGCGTTTTTATACTTAGAATATATAGTAACATGCCTAGGCTTGTAGAATAATCAAAACAAATGGGTCTTGGGCAAATGGATAGCGGCATCATAATTTGATTTATTAAATTATCCGTCGCGCACTCGCGACCACTACCCAACAGTGGTATCAGAGCGCTGCTTTTATTTTGATTAGTTCTCTCTCATTTGAACTCGAAAGTGGGTGTGTAAAAGCTCGTTGGAAAGCTAACACCCTGAAATTAATTTTAGGAACAAGTTTTGCATGATTTGGTTAAGATTTGAATTGTGAAATTACTTTTAAAGTTCACACATCTGTAAACAAACATGAATAGTAAATTTATTTGAATAAAATAAAATGCAATATCATAATTAAATATTATGTTGGTTTATTCTAAGGTCCCAAGATCAAATCAAGAAATGAAATAATGCGTGAATACATCAACGGAGGTAGCGGAATACTCACATTGATCGGTTATGTCGATTTGAAGACGAATCAAGGCCAAAAACGTACTGCCTTGCTCACGCCACTGCAACCAGTCCATACTCACTGTCTTGGCAGTTTCGGGTCTCAAAACGAAGCTCCAAACTCCATCGGATGAGTCCCGCCTCATGGTCGAACCTCCCTACCACCTTCGCAAGACTTGAAAGTGTGCTAGCACTTGATTTCTCACCATGAGAAACCCTTCTTGCTTCCCTTTTTTCACGCCATTTCTGGTTCCAAACCAGTGAACAATTCCTTCATTTGGGCGTGAGAGAAGAGAGAGTTTGAGAGAGATTGAAAATTGTGTTAAGTTAAAATGATTTACCAAAAATCAATTATATTTATGCCATAATTTATTAAATTAATAATAAAATTATGACACAAAACATGCAATGGCTTAGAGTGTCAAACACTCAATTTCCATGCAATACATTGAGTGCATTGTACACTATCTACATGCAATGCATTAGAATGGCATGTGTCATGTGGGCCCCACACGTTTCCAAATGAAAGTGGGCCCACGTGCACTCTCGCGTTCGGGTTCGATATTTTCGAAATACCGAGCTTACGTCGCGACGTTAATTCAATCGAATTTAAATAAATAATTGCGCCTAGCGAAATTATTATTTACGTCGCTAACGAATTAATTCTAAATTAACTCGTTTGCCCGAATTAAAATCTAATTTTAATTCCGCGTCGAAATCTAATTTCATTTAATATATCGAATATATTAATTCATCGATCAATTCCAAATTGATCGTTCTCTCTCTTTAGACGACATTTTATCCCGGATAAAATATCTCCGTTATTAATCCTAGATTAATTTTCTCTCTCTTCTATTATAATCCCAGATTATTCAAGAGTGCAAGTTGTGCGTCATCGGTGGATTATCGGGAAGCGACCCATGAGATCTCCGGATAAGTTGGCAGTAAATACGGTCGTCGGAGTATCCGAATCACGTACGTACCAGTACTACGTTCTACTACTACGTTCTACCGATTTACGAGACAAGGTCAACTCCTAGCAAAGCACCAAGTCTACCAAGTTCTCCGGACATATTCATCAAAGAATATCAAAGATCTGTATCAAGCGTAGTATACAATTGTATTGTGCATATCGGCCCGGCCCAGTATCGGATAGTCACGTGTTAGGGCTGGGGCTGGATAAGTGTCTGCCCCGTCCGAAACACATATCGGATGTCTGGTAACTAGTCTCTATAATCGGATATTCATGATCTGGTCATAATATCACGATTGGATGCGCATCACTTAAGAGCACTAATACCGTATCCTGCGTGACATCATCTCCATTATGACTGGAGTGACACTTCCGTCTTGACATCACATCCAATACACTACGATTCTCTGATAAACCCAGAAGAGGTGAACACAGAACCAGTTAAGATCCCCCACCACCAAAACCAAAGTTTACCGATTGTCGTAAGTATTAGCGATGTAAGTCTCAGGTTAAGACTATACACACCTACCTTGATTTCGGCCTTCCATAGACACCTAGTCATAATACCAATGGGATTCCGAAGGGTCTATCCAGAGCGAAGCTGTTTCCCCCGTACCATCGGTGAAACACGACCTCCTATCGCACTTGCACAAGTATCCAATACTTATATATATGAGAACTATGCCGTTGTGCCCTCACAACGCGCACAAGTGCAATACTAGCCTATTCCGCATTATCGATGTCCAGTCTCGATAATACTACGGCTAGGGATATTTAATGATTAATCCTTCGTGGACTGATACTGTCTCATATCATCTCAATCCAGGAACTAATCATAGGGACCTCTCTTATTTATATATCTATCTATGGTCTAATCACAAAATGAAGAGAGTGCAATTTCCTTGTTACATAGTTAATTTGCTACAACAACACAATGATCTGTGCAAATAGTGACGCTATGGGTCATATTATCCAACATATTAATCAAAGTTATTTAATGCCTAAAATAATTCCAACATATTAAAACTCATATGCTTGATGATTCTATGTATGATTAGAATTGGCATGATTATTTTAGGGTGCAATCATCTAGAGACTTTCTAAGGAATGAGAGTGTATTGCTTATCCCTTAACTAAGTAATTATTCCGTGATGAACTTAGAGATTTATTACCTTTAAGGCTAATAATATAAATCACTTGTTATAATAAAAGACATTATAAAAGATACAAGTGGGGTGAGACCAAGGCGTTAATAAAACTTTCCAAACTAAAATTAATTTACCAAAGTATTACTAGAGTTAGATAATGATTTGGTGTCTTCCTTCACTCACTACCTTTTTATAGCCAAAGGAAAACTGTGAAGACATCTAGATAATCATTTACTCAAAGCTTACCTTAAAGCATATTTAAAGTTTGGACTAATTTGGAGGATCTATTGTTTATTATTGTTTAAGAGAGTTCGCTCCACCCTCCCGCTGGGAAATTTTCAATGGAGGAATCCATTTGACAGTTATTCAATTAAACTTGCTAAAATCCTCAATAATAATTTAAGTCTAAAATTTGCCTCCCATTGTAAAGTATAGACCCAAAGGGCTTAAACGTATTGGCAGGACTAGGCTTTACCAGAGTGACCAATACAAATTTGTCCCTAAATCGTACTATTGACAATGGTTTGACTTTTCTGATTCATAAGATGCAGCGACCCTTAAGCATGGTCTTATAACTTAGTGGCAAAGATTGGGTGTCCACAAGGACTAGCATAAGCTATGGCATGTTTGATTGCCCAACCCAATGATCAAGGAATTCTAATTTATATCATAAATTGGTTGGGAACCTACCTAATTATTGTATTTTATAACGACCGGCCCTAGTCGGAGTTATGAAATGATGATAATGGGATCCTTGCCCACAAAAATCCATCATATTGGGGTTGATGTGATTTGCTTAAAATTTTAAAACAGTTGAGTGAGAGCAACTTCATAATATTAAAAGCCCATGTTATTATGAATCATTAATGAAAACATATTCCTAATTTTAACATTCTCTCTTAACATGTGGGTTAAAATATTTCACAAACATTCAAATGGAAAACAGAATATCACTTCGTTCCATCCTTGATGAGCATAAGCTCAAAGGGGACAACTATAATGACTGGTTTAGAAACCTTAAAATTGTCTTACGACAAGAATATATTTTCTTTGTTCTTGAAAGACCATTTCCCCCTGAACCCGCAGAAGATGCTGAACAAAATACATTTGATGCTTGGAAGAAACACGTCGATGATGATGAGCAAGAATTTGCATAATGCTTGGCTCTATGTCGGACGAACTTCAGAAAACTCAAGAAGATATGGATGCTCAAACCATCATCTTTCACTTGAAGGAGTTGTATGCAACTTCCGTTCATACCGTGAGATTCCAAGTGTCATATGCCTTATTCCAAAAAAGGTATAATGAAGGATCTGTTAGTAGACATGTGCTTAAGATGATTGGCCACATTGAAAAATTGGCCAACCTCGGGTTCATCATGGATCATGAGATAGGTCACGATCTAATTCTTCAGTCCTTACCAAAAGACTTCTCTAACTTTATTATGCAGTTTCATCTGTCTAATAAAGAAGCTACTTTAGCATAATTGCACAATCTGATAAAGCAAGCTAAGAAGGACTTGAAACCGGAGCTTAAAACCTCCGTCATGCTTACGGGTACGGACCTGAAGCCATGGGAAAATTAAGGGCAAGGCCAAGGCTCCAGATCACCTAAAGCGCAATGGTAAGGTGGAGAAGAAAAAAGGAAAGGGGAAATTTTTCTTTTGTGGAAATAAGGGTCATTGGAAGAAAGACTGCAGAACCTTGAAAGCCAAGGAAGCTAGGGAAGCCGAAGAGGCCAAGAAGCCCAATGCTTCAGGTATGTTGTATATGATTGAACTATATTCTCAAAACATTGAACCTTCTACTTGGGTGATTGACATCGATTGTGGGCCTCACTTGTGTAACAATGTGCAGGGCCTGAGAAATAGTCGGAGACTCCGTCATGGGGAGGTTGAATTACGCATGGGTAATGGAGAAAAAAATGGCTGCATTGTGCGTGGGGACTTATTCATTAGTTTTGCCGAATGGTTTAGTTTTAGACTTAGAAGATTGTGTTTATGTACCTTCTCTAGTAAAGAACATCATTTCAATTTCTTCTTTATGTAATAAAGGCTTTTCATGCCAAATAAGTTGTAATGAATGTTCTACTTATTTCAATGAAATAAAATATGGAGATGGTATTTTGAATAATGGTATCTATGTCATACAAACTAACAAAGAATGTTCAACCTCTAATATATACAACGTTAACTCGAATAATCTCAATGAGTCACTTCTATGGCACAGTCGCTTAGGTCATATCAATGAAACAAGATTAACTAAGCTACATAAGGATGGGTATTTCAGACCCTTCAAATATGAACCTTCTGGAACTTGTGAGTATTGTTTACTTGGTAAAATGACCAACTTACCCTTCAAAGGTAAAAGACAGCATGCAGCGGAGGCATTAGAACTCATACACTCTGATGTATGCGGACCATTTTCAGTCACCGCCAGAGGTGGACTCTCCTACTTCATTACCTTTATCGATGATCACTCGCGATATTGGTATGTGTACCTTATGCGGTACAAATCTGAAGCCTTTGAGAAATTCAAAGACTTCAAAGCTGAAGTAAAAAACCAGCTTAATAAAAGTATTAAGTCACTATGGTCTGACCAATGTGGTGAATACTTAAGCAACAAATTTCAAGATTACTTGAGAGAAAATGGCATTGTTTCCCAATGGACTCCTCCGGAAACTCCACAGCATAATGGGATCTCCGAAAGGAGAAATCAGACATTATTAGATATGGTCCGATCAATGATTCCAGACACGGATCTACCTCTTTCATTTTGAGGTCTTGCTTTAGAAACTGCAACACTACTACTAAACCAATTTCCTTCCAAGACTGTTAGTCAAACACCATATGAGTTATGGTCTGGGAAACGTCATAGTCTTAGTTATCTAAGAGTTTGGGGATATGACACATATATTAAGTTCACACAAACTAACAAATTGGATGATAGGGTAATTAAATGTAAGTTTGTATGATATGCCTTGAACTTAAGAGCATACGTGTTCTACGTCCCAAATGAACAAATAACATTTGTCTCACGAATGCTAAATTTCTAGAGAATGAATTCATTCTCAAACAAAAAAACTAACATAAAACTAAACTTCAGGCCCCTCAAAAGGTCAACGAAGGAACAACCATAGGGTTATTAACTTAGAAGGTCTGGTAGGGAAAGATATTAGCCTGAAAGATATGGTTTCCATATTGATGAGGAACATGATCAGGTCATTGATAATGACGATCCCACCAGTTATGAAGAAGCAATGCGTGACATTGATCCAGTCAAGTGGCTTGAGGCCATGAAATCCGAAATAGACTCTATGTATCCAAATCAAGTCTGGGACTTGGTGGATGCACCTGAAGGGTTAAAACCAATAGGCTGCAAGAGGATTTACAAGCGTAAAACTGATACAGAAGGCAACATCCAAACCTATAAGGCTAGGTTGGTGGCGAAAGGTTATAGACAAATCCAATGAATTGACTATGATGAAACCTTCTCGCCTATTGCAATGATAAAGTCCATTCGAATTTTACTGGCATTAGCTGCACACTTTGATTATGAGATTTGGCAGATGGATGTCAAAACAGCTTTCCTTCCTGGGAACCACGTAGAGGAAGTCTATATGACATAACCTGAGGGGTTTGCATCTAAGGATGATCATAATAAAATATACAAGCTTAAACGATCCATTTATGGACTCAAGCAAGCCTCCAGAAGTTGGAATATACGATTTGATGAGATAATCAAAGAATTTAACTTCATCAAAAATGTAGACGAGCCTTGTGTTTGCAGGAAAAGTAGTGGGAGTGCTGTTTTTTATTTCTTGTATTATATGTCGATGACATATTAATCACCGGGAATGATATTCCCATGATGCAAGGCACCAAGCAATGGTTATCTCAGAATTTCTCCCTGAAATATTTGGGAGAAGCAGCCTACATCCTCGGCATTAAGATCTACCGTAATAGATCTAAGAGGTTGTTAGGACTATCTCAATATACATACATTGATAAAGTTTTGAAAAGATTCAAAATGGAATATTCCAAAAGAGGTAATTTACCTACTTGTCATGGAATCAAATTATCTAAGGAGCAATGTCCACATACTCTTTCAGATAGATAACGTATGAGTATGATCCATTATTCTTCAACAATAGGGTCGATCCTGTAAGCCATGCTAGGTAAAAGACTTGATGTCTCTTATGCATTTAGCATAACGAGCATGTATCAGGCAAATCCTGGTGAGCAACACTGGGCAGCTGTCAAAACAATCCTCAAGTATCTGAGAAGAACTAAGGATGTGTTCTTGACATACATAGATTGTTCTGAGATGAAAGTCATTGGTTACTGTGATGCGAGCATTCAGACCGATATGGATGACATCAGATCACAAACAGGATATTTGTTTACTTTGAATGGCGGAGCTGTCAGTTGGAAAAGCTCAAAGCAATAAACTACAGCGGACTCGACCACTGAAGCCGAGTATATTGTAGCATCTGAGGCAGCTAAAGAAGCAGTCTGGATAAATAAGTTCATCACGGAGCTGGAAGTGCTTCCCGCGATAAAGAATGGCGTCATGATGTACTGTGACAAACGGGCACCATTGCTTAATCAAAGGAAGCAAGGTCCCACCAGAAATCCTAGCATATACTCAGGCGATTTCATCTCATCAGGGAGATTGTTAAGAGAAAAGAAGTTATTATAGAGAAAATACCCACAGAAGATAAGCTTGCAGATTCTCTGACTAAAGGGCTGACTCAACAAAAGCATGATACACACACCCGAGAGTATGGTGTCCAGATTCATACTAGTTGACTATAGTGCAAGTGGGAGATTGTTAGAGATATACCGTATACCCAACTTGTGGATGGGCTATATGTACATGTATTTGTAATATTTTCATTAATTAATAAAATTGAAATCTTTATTATACGTCTCTTACATAACTTATATGAATCATCAAATACTATAATAAAGCCCTGGGAGTAATAAGATGATGGCTTCCACGCCTTATGAGAATCATTACTCTTAAACGTTTATAGTCATAGTTTTGTGAATAATCTGGGCGTTCATAAAATGGAGAGACTAGCTTGATGATATGATCCACCCTTAAGTGGGGTAACCAATCTCATAGGATACTAGAGGAGATCCGTCCGCTTGGTGTATCACATGGATGCATGAGTTGCTCGTGTCCATCGAACTGACCGCCGAAAGTTTTCACATGAAGTGTTCAACCAATGTGTCTGTGAGAACTTTCATGTATCGATTGTATAACTTGTCCTTAGACATGAGGTCTTTACAATCTTATGTGTGGATCAAATAACTTTGACATTCTCCTTCCTCGGTTCAAAAGATCCGGTCATAAGGGTATGATTGGGTCATTTGTTGAAACACATGAATTTTGTAAAGATACAACAGAGAATCGCCACTTCACTCGGATAATATTTTCTTATAAGAGTAGTATTCCAGTTCGCGGGTTGATATGCGTGATCAGTGCTTGAGACTGTGGCCGCGGCGGAAGAATCATGTAAGATTCTTGGGTTAGCACGATTTATGACACTATCAACATCATACCTTTGACTATATGGGTGGACAGACACTTTCCATACCCTAGGTCAAACGGTGGGGATACAGTGAGGCGATGGACCGTATCATATGTAAATCGCATACATAATTGGTATATATATCTTTCCTTCTCATTTGGGGGCCTTGGCATGTTGCTAGATGTCAACCTTGGTCATTGAAATTGAACGACCATCTGATCGCGGAGATAATTTATGTTCGATTAAATTATCACGATTCATTTCATGTCCAACTTGAGGGGAACCCAAAAGGTCACACACAACAAAGTTGAAATCAATGGTTAACAATGCACAGTACAAATTTAACAGCATATATGATTGTTGTATGAATTGTTCATAAGTGGTTCAATATGTTTAATTATTGAACATATCATTTATGAGGTTCTATAATGGATTATGGATTGGTGAATGATGATAGGGGCACTTTGGGAATTGGAATAAAAACTAAACGTGAATAGTAATTTTTTTTGGGTTATTTGTTTTGAATTCCAATTCGTCTCAAACTCTTATTAGGGTTTTATAATCTCATTAAACCACTAAATGAAGATCCAATGGCTAAGATTAAATTAGCATTTATCCCACATCAGATTCTTAATTAATTTTGTTGTCTTTGGAGCACCTATATAAACCCAAAAAATTCTTTACAAATTTTTGCACCAAACCTTTCATATATTGGGTTTGTATAAGTGAGCAACTCTAAAGTTTAAGAGTAATCCACTGATATTGAGGATCTTTAACTCTAATTGACTAGAGGAACCTCGAGTTAAAAGTTTTGAGGTATTTGCCTAGGCTAGCACTAAGGGCAAAATACCAGTGCACTCAATGCGTAGTCTTGCCGTTGAGTTTTGGTTTTGGTGTGTGCATCTTTGGAGGCCACACACTTGGGTGGCTCTTTGGAATGTGGAAGAGCTTGCTGAGTTCGAGAAAAGCTTGCATATTGGATGGAGGACTGGAGGAGTCTTCGGTTCAAGTAAGTCTTTTTCATTCTTTATTTTAATTAGAGTTCTTATGATAGTTAGCATGTTTAGGTTTATGTTCTTTGCATGTTTTTTGAGTTCTTATCCTTAGAATATATTGTAACATGCTTAGGCTTGTAGAATAATCAAAAAATTTGGTCTTGGGCAAAGAAATAGCGGCATCATAATTTGATTTATTAAATTTTTCGCTGCGTACTCGCGGCCGCTTCCCAACAGTGGTGTTAGAGCGCCATTTTTGTTTTGATTAGTTCTCTCTCATTTGAAGTCGAAATTGGGTGTGTAAAAGATCGTTGGAAAGCTAACACCCTGAAATTAAATTTAGGCACAAGGTTTGCATGAATTGGTTACGATTTAAATTGTGAAATTGCATTTAAAGTTCACGCATCTGTAAAAAAACGTAAACAATAAATTTATTTGAATAAAATAAAATGCATTATCATAAATAAATATGAATCAAAGTTATTTAATTCCTAAAATAATTCCAACTTATTAAAACTCATATGCTTGATGATTCTATGTATGATTAGAATTGGCAAGATTATTTTAGGGTGCAAGCATCTAGAGACTTTCTAAGGAAATATAGAGTGTATTGCTTATCCCTTAACTAAGTAATTATTCCGTGATGAACTTAGAGATTTATTACCTTTAAGGCTAATAAATATAAATCACTTGTTTATAATAAAAGACATTATAAAAGATACAAGTGGAGTGGGACCAAGGCGTTAATAAAACTTTCCAAACTAAAGTTAATTTAACCAAAGGTATTACTAGAGTTAGATAATGATTTGGTGACTTCCTTCACTCACTACCTTTTTATAGCCAAAAGGAAAAACTGTGAAGACATCTAGATAATCATTTACTCAAAGCTTACCTTAAAGCATATTTAAAGTGTTGGACTAATTTGGAGGATCTATTGTTTATTCCTGTCATCAAGGCAATAAGAGCCTAAGAGGTAAGGGTATTTAAGAGAGTTCGCTCCACCCTCCCTCTGGGGAATTTTCAATGGAGGAATCCATTTGACAGTTATTCACTTAAACTTGCCAAAGGGCTTAAACCGTATTGGCATGACTAAGCTTTACCAGCCTGACAAATACCAATTTGTCCATAAATCATACTATTGACAATGGTTTGACTTTTCTGAGTCAAAAGATGCTGCGACCCTTAGGCAAGGTCTTATAACTTAGTGGCAAAGCTTGGGTGTCCACAATGACTAGCATAAGCTATGGCATGTTTATGTTTGATTGCCCAACCCAATGATCAAGGAATTCTGATTTATATCATAAATTGGTTGGGAACCTACCTAATTATTGTATTTTATAACGACCGGCCCTAGTCGGAGTTATGAAATAATGATAATGGGATCCTTGCCCACAAGAAATCCATCATATTGGGGTTGATACGATTTGCTTAAAATTTTAAAACAATTGAGTGGGTGCAACTTTATAATATTAAAAGCCAATGTTATTATGAAACATTAATGAAAACATATTCCTAATTTTGACATTCTCTCTTAACATGCAGGTTAAAATATTTCACAAACATTCAAATGGCAAACAGAATATCACTTCGTTCCATCCTAGATGAGCATAAGCTCAAAGGGGACAACTACAATGACTGGTTTAGAAACCTTAAAATTGTCTTACAACAAGAAAAGATTTTCTATGTTCTTGAAAGACCATTTCCCCCTGAACCCGCAGAAGATACTGACCAAAATACATTTGATGCTTGGAAGAAACACGTCGATGATGATGAGCAAGCAATTTGCATAATGCTTGGCTCTATGTCGGACGAACTTCAGAAAGCTCACGAAGATATGGATGCTCAAACTATCATCTTTCACTTGAAAGAGTTGTATGCAACTTCCGTTCATACCGTAAGATTCCAAGTGTCATATGTCTTACTCCAAACAAGGTATAAGGAAGGATCTGTTAGTGGACATGTGTTTAAGATGATTGGCCACATTGAAAAATTGGCCAACCTCGGGTTCATCATGGATCATGAGATAGGTCACGATCTAATTCTTCAGTCCTACCAAAAGACTTCTCTAACTTTATTATGCAGTTTCATCTGTCTAATAAGAAGCTACTTTAGCAGAATTGAACAATCTGATAAGCAGCAGCAGAGAAGGACTTGAAATCAGAGCTTAAAACCTCTGTCATGCTTACGGGTAAGGACCTGAAGCCACGAGGCCCAAAGAAAATTAAGGGCATGGCCAAGGCTCTAGATCACCTAAAGCCCAATGGTATGGTGGAGAAGAAAAGGGGGAAAGGGGAATGTTTCTTTTGTGGAAGAATGGTCATTGGAAGAAAGACTGCAGATCATTTAAAGCCAAGGAAGATAGGGAAGCCCAAGAGGCCAAGAAGCCCAATGCTTCAGGTATGTTGTATATGATTGAACTATATTCTCAAACTCTTGAACCTTCTACTTGGGTGCTAGACACCGGTTGTGGGACTCACTTATGTAACAATGTGCAGGGCCTGAGAAACAGTAGGAGACTCCGTCATGGGGAGGTTGACTTACGTATGGGTAATGGAGAAAAACTGGCTGCATTGTGCGTAGGGACTTATTCATTAGTTTTTCCGAATGGTTAGTTTTTAGACTTGGAAGATTGTTTTTATGTACCTTTCTAGTAAAGAACATCATTTCAATTTATTCTTTATGTAATAAAGGCTTTTCATGCCTAATAGGTTGCAATGAATGTTCTATTTATTTCAATGAAATAAAATATGGAGATGGTATTTTCAATAATGGTATCTATGTCTTACAAACTAATAAAGAAAGTTCAACCTCTAATATATACAACGTTAACTCGAATAATCTCAATGAATCACTTCTATGGCACAGGCGCTTAGGTCATATCAATGAAACAAGATTAACTAAGCTACATAAGGATGGGTATTTTAGACCCTTCAAATATGAACCTTATGGAACTTGTGAGTCTTGTTTACTTGGTGAAATGACTAAATTACCCTTCAAAGGTAAATGACAGTGTGCAACAGAGACATTAGAACTCATACACTCTGATGTATGCGGACCAATATTAGTCACCGCCAAAGGTGGATTCTCCTACTTCATTATCTTTATCGATGATCACTCGCGATATTGGTATGTGTACCTTATGCGGTACAAATCTGAAGCCTTTGAGAAATTCAAAGACTTCAAAGCTAAAGTAGAAAACCAACTTAATAAAAGTATTAAGTCACTAAGGCCTGACCAATGTGGTGAATACTTAAGCAACGAATTTCAAGATTACTTGAGAGAAAATGGCATTGTTTCCCAGTGGACTCCTCCGGGAACTCCACAGCATAATGGGATCTCCGAAAGGAGAAATCAGACATTATCAGATATGGTCCAATCAATGAGGCCAGACATGAATCTACCTCTTTCATTTTGGGGTCTTGCTTTAGAAACTGCAACACTACTACTAAACCAAGTTCATTCTAAGACTGTTAGTCAAACACCATATAAGTTATGGTCTGGGAAATGTCATAGTCTTAGTTATCTAAGAGTTTGGGGATGTGACGCATATGTTAAGCTCACAAAAACTAAAAAATTGGATGATAGGGCAATTAAATGTAAGTTTGTAGGATATGCCTTGAACTCAAGAGCATAAATGTTCTACGTCCCAAATGAACAAAGAACATTTGTCTCACGAATGCTAAATTTCTAGAGAATGAATTCCTTCTTAAGAAATATAGTATGAGTAGACTTGACCTCGATGAGGTACAAGACGACCAAACTAACATAGAACTAAACCACAAGCCCCTCAAAAGGTCAACGACGGAACAACCACACGGTTATGAACTTAGAAGGTCTGATAGGGAAAGATATGAGCCTCAAAGATATGATTTCCATATTGATGAGGAACATGATCAGGTCATTGATAATGACGATCCCACCAGTTATGACGAAGCAATATGTGACATTGATTTAGTCTAGTGGCTTGAGGCCATGAAATCCGAAATAGACTCTATGTATCAAAATCAAGTCTGGGACTTGGTGGATGCACCTGAAGGGATAAAACCCATAGGCTGCAAGTGGATTTACAAGCGTAAAACTGATGCAGAAGGTAACATCCAAACCTATAATGCTAGGTTGGTGGCGAAAGGTTATAGACAAATCCAAGGAATTGACTATGACGAAACCTTTTCGCCTGTTGCAATGATAAAGTCCATTAGAATTTTACTGGCACTAGCTGCACACTTTGATTATGAGATTTGGCAGATGGATGTCAAAACAGCTTCCTAATGGGAACCTCATAGAGGAAGTATATGACACTACCTGAGGGGTTTGCATCTAAGAATGATCATAATAAAGTATGCAAGCTTAACGATCCATTTATGGACTCAAGCAAGCCTCCAGAAGTTGGAATATATGATTTGATGAGACAATCAAAGAATTTGAATTCATCAAAAATGTAGATGAGCCTTGTGTTTACAGGAAAAGTAGTGAGAGTGCTGTTGTATTCTTATATTATATGTCGATGACAGATTCAAAATGGAAGATTCCAAAAGAGGTAATTTACCTACTTGTCATGGAATCAAATTATCTAAGGAGCAATGTCCACATACTCCTTCAGATAGAGAGCGTATTAGTATGATCCCTTATGCTTCAGCAATAGGATCGATCATGTACGGCATGCTATGTACAAGACCTTATGTCTCTTATGCTCTTAGCATAACGAGCAGGTATCAGGCAAATCCCGGTGAGCAACACTGGGCACCTGTCAAAATAATCCTCAAGTATCTCAGAAGAACTAAGAATGTGTTTTTGACATACAGAGATTGTTCTGAGATGAAAGTCATTGGTTACTGTGATGCGAGCTTTCAGACCAATAGGGATGAGAACTGTTTACTTTGATTGGCGGAGCTGTCAGTTGGAAAAGGTCAAAGCAGTCAACTACAGCGGACTCCACCATTGAAGCCGAGTATATTGCAGCATCTGAGGCAGATAAAGAAGCTGTCTGGATAAATAAGTTCATCATGGAGCTAGAAGTGCTTCCCGCGATAAAGAATGGCGTCACGGCGTACTGTGAGAACACGGGCGCCATTACTCAATCAAATGAACCAAGGTCCTACCAGAAATCCAAGCATGTACTCAAGCGATTTCATCTCATCAGGGAGATTGTTGAGAGAAAAGAAGTTATTATAGAGAAAATACCCACAGAAGATAATCTTGCAGATTCTCTGACTAAAGGGCTGACTCAACAAAAGCATGATAGGCACACCCGAGAGTATGATGTCCATATTTATACTAGTTGGCTATAGTGCAAGTGGGAGATTGGTAGGGATATGCCATATACCCAACTTGTGGATGGGCTATATGTACATGTATTTGTAATATTTTCATTAATTAATAAAATTGCAATCTTTATTAAACGTCTCTTACAAAACTTATATGAATCATCAAATACTATAATAAAGCCCTTGGAGTAATAAGATGATGGCTTCCACGCCTTATGAGAATCATTACTCTTAAACGTTCATAGTCATAGTTTTGCGAATAATCTGGGCGTTCACAAAGCGGAGAGACTAGCATGATGATATAGATCCGTCCTTAAGTGGGGTAGCCGATCTCATAGGCTACTAAAGGAGATCCGTCCGCTTTGTGTATCACATGGATGCATGAGTTGCTCGTGTCAATCGAACTGACCGCCGAAAGTTCACATGGAGTGTTTATCCCATATGTATGTGAGAACTTTCATGTATCGATTGTATTACTAGTCCTTAGACTTGAGGTCTTTACAATTTTATGTGTGGATCAAATAACTTTGACATTCTCCTTCCCCGGTTCTAAAGATCTGGTCATAAGGGCATGATTGGGTCATTTGTTGAAACACATGAAGTTTGTCAAGATACAACAGAGAATCACCACTCTCTCGGATAATATTTTCTTATAAGAGTAGTATTCTAGTTCGCGGGTTGATATGTATGAACTGTGCTTGAGACTATGGCCGCAGCGGAAGAATCATGTGAGATTATTGGGTTAGCACGATTCATGACACTATCAACATCATACCTTTGACTATATTGGTTGACACTTTCCATACCCTAGGTCAAATGGTGGGGATACAGTGAGGCGATGGACCGTATCATATGTAAATCGCATACAGAATGGGTATATATATATATATTTCCTTCTCATTTGGAGGCATTGGCATGTTGCTAGATGTCAACCTTGGTCATTGAAATCGAACGACCATCTGATCAGAGGATAATTTATGTTCGATTAATTATCACGATTCATTTCATGTCCAACTTGAGGGGAACCCCAAAGGTCACACACAACAAAGTCGAAATCAATGGTTAACAGTGCACAGTACAAATTTAACAGCATATATGATTGATGTAGGAATTGTTCATAAATGGTTCAATGTGTATAATTATTGAATAGATCATTTATGAGGTTCCATAGTGGCTTAGGGATTGGTGAATGACGATATGGGCACTTTAGGAATTGGAATAAAAAAAAAATGTGAATAGTAACATGAATAGTGACATGATAGTAATTTGTTTTTTTTTTGTTATTCGTTTTGAATTCCAATTCAGCCCAAACTCTTCTTAGGGTTTTATAATATTATTAAACCACTAAATTAAGATCCAATGGCTAAGATTAACATTTATCCCACATCAGATTCTTAATTAATTTTGTTTTCTTTGGAGCACCTATATAAACCCAAAGAAATTCTTTACAAATTTTTTCACCAA
>SKCR01034972.1:0-17426 GCA_019454045.1 Zanthoxylum bungeanum
CTTTCCACATCTTGTCTTCCTTGGCCGAAAATCATCAACCTTGGAGCTTCCATCTTGGCTTGATTTTCTACATCACAAAAGCTTGGTAAGTATGATTCCGCCATACTTCATCTTTTATATATATTCATGTTGTATTTCACATGCTTAATCTTTCCTTGGGACATATTATAGAAACCAACACACGCAAGTCAAATCAAGCGTCAAATCATTAGTCACATCAAGCGTCAAATCACATGTCACTTTGAGTGATGGGACATTTGAGTGATTGATGTGAGTTGATGTGAGTTGATTGACAAGCATTTAATGCTTTGCTTTTTGAAATTAAAAAAGTGTAAATGGTTTATTTATTTTGGAAATAATAAAAACCTAATACAACTTTTATTTTCTCTCTCTCCAGAAGACAGAACACGAAATTTTGGGAGTAAAAAATGGAGCCAAAATTTCTCTTCTTCTCTCTCGGTATTGGACCGTTTCTTCCTCTATTTTTCTGGTTTTGACCGAGCAAAATGGAGAAGCTAATGATCTTGTTGCAAGATCTAAGTGCTAGCACACTCATGGAGGAATACAAAGGTGATATGGTAGTGTTTTCATGAGCAAGGAATCACTTTGTGAAGCTTGGAGCTTGGAGTTTCCATGGAGGATCACCCATGGCCGAATAGAAGATGAAGAAACACCACCCACACCATGCAGTCCACCACCAAGCAGCCACTGCCGAGCATGGGGAGAGCAATTCGGTTTTTGTCTTCTGAGCATCCAACTGATCAATGTGAGTTTTTTCCGCACCTCCCTTGATATGTATTCATATTGTTTCATGCTTAATCTATGATCTTGGGACCCTTAGAGGACTCCAACATCAAGTTCACAGGCAATGTCATACGACATACATGAAGACCTGGACCTTCATCTGGTCTAGACGACATAGAAGACTCTCTCGACCCTTAGCTAGTTTGGTCAACTTGAGATTATCATGGCCTTCATCTGGTCAAGTCGACACGAACCTCCCCTAATAACTCATGTCGAGTCAAGATCAAGACTTGGACCTTCATCTGGTCTAGACGACATTGAAGAATCCCCTGGCCTTCATCTAGTCCAATAGACGGGTGTTGAGTTTCAATCAAGTCCCAAGGATCATAAATCATGCATAAACGAGTTGAATACATATCAAAGGAGGTGCGGAATAACTCACATTGATCGGTAGAGATGCAACAAAGACCACGAACGTACTGCTCTCCCTTGCTCGGCAGTGAGCTGCGAACATGGTGGACTGCTCGGCGTGAGGGCTGCTTCCTCCTCCAAGAATCGGCCATTGATGGACACCATTGAAGCTCCAAGCTTGAAGCTTCCAAGCTCACGAACTCACTTCCCTATCACCTTTGTATTCTTCCATGAGTGTGCTAGCACATAGATCTTGCAACAAGATCATTTCTTTCTCCTTTATTGATCGGTCAAACCAGAAAAATTGAGGAGAAGAATCGGTCAAGATCGAGAGAGAAGATGAAGAAGTTTTGGCTCCAAAAAGCCTAATACCGTAAATGGGAGAGAGAGAATGAGTTAGAAAATAAAAAATTGTAAAAGGTTTATATAATTTCCAAAAATATTTAATAAACCATTTACTTTTTCTATTTCAAAAAGCAAAGCATTAAATGCTTGTCTATCACCTCAAATCAATTCACATCAATCACTCAAATGTCACATCACTCAAAGTGACATGTGATTGACGCTTGATGTGACTTGCGATTTTGACGCTTGATTTGACTTGCGTGCCGCACTCGAATTCGAAATGCGAATGCGCTCGCAAAAAATCTAGGGCTTGGGTTCGCTAATTCCAAATTAACGAATTTTCCGTTGCGTCGTAATTAAATGATTACGCCTAGCGAATTCACTATTCACGTTGCTAACGAATTAATTCTAAATTAATTCGTTCACCCGAATTAAAATCTAATTTCAATTCCGCGTCGAAATCTAATTTCGTTATAATATATCGAATATATTAATTTATCGATTAATTCCAAATTAATCGTTCTCTCTCTTTAACGATATTTTATCCGAGATAAAATATCTCCGTAATTAATCCCAGATTAATTTTCTCTCTCATCGAATTAATCCCAGATTAATTAAAGTGTGAGACATACGTCATCGGTGAATCTTCAGGAACCAACCCATGAGATCTCCGGATATGTTGGCAGTAAATACGGTCGTCGGACTATCCGAACACGTAAGTACCTCGTACTACGTTTATACCGATTTACAAGACAAGGTTGGCTTCTAGCAAAGCGCCATGCCTACCCAATTCTCCAGAAAAATTCTTACAGGAATATTTATAGATCTGTATCAAGCGTAGTATACCGTAGTATTGTGTATATCGGCCCAGTATCGGATAGTCACGTGCTAGGGCTGGGGCTGGATAAGTGTCTGCCCCGTCCGAAGCACATGTCGGATGTCTGGTAACTAGTCTCTATAATCGGATATGTATGACCTAGTCATAATATCCCGATGGTTGCGCAACACTTAAGAGCACTAATACCGTATCCTGCGTGACATCATCTCCACTATGACTGAAGTGATACTTCCGTCTTGACATCACACCCAATACACTACGACTCTCTGATAAACCCAGAAGTGGTGTACGCAGAACCGGTTAAAGCCCTATACCACCAAGACCAAAGTCTATCGATTATCGTAAGTATTAGCGATGTAAGTCTCAGGTTAAGACTTTACACACCTACCTTGATTTCGGCCTCCCATAGACACATAGTCATAATACCAATGGGATTCCGAAGGGTCTATCCAGAGCGAAGCTGTTTCCCGTACCATCGGTGAAACACAACCTCCTATCGCACTTGCATAAGTATCCAATACTTATATATATGAGAACTATGCCGTTGTGCCCACACAACGCGCAATACTAGCCTATTCCGCATTATCGATGTCCTATCTCGATAATACTCCGGCTAGGGATATTTAATGATTAATCCTTCGTGGACTGATACTGTCTCATATCATTCTCAATCCAGGAACTAATCATAGGGACCTCTCTTCATTTATATATCTATGGTGATCTAATCACAAATGATGAGAGTGCAATTTCCTTGTTACATAGTTAATTTGTACAACAACACCATGATCTGTACAAATAGTGACGCTATGGGTCATATTATCCAACAACGGGAACATTCCTCAATAACTCGTGTCGAGTCGATTTTAAGACATGGACCTTCATCTGGTCCAAACGACAGTGAAGACTCCCCCGACCCTTCACTTGTTTGGTTGACTGGAGATTATCCTGGCCTTAATCTGATCCCGTCGACCGAAACATTCTCCAATAGCTCATGTCGAGTCGAGTTCAAAACCCGGACCTTCATCTGGTACAGACTAAGTTGAAGACTCCTCCGACCCTTAGTTTTTTTGGTCAACTGGAGATTATCCAAGCCTTTGTCTGGTCGACTGGGGATCATCTTTGATATTTATTTGGTTTCATAAGCGTGATATAACCTTGGTCAGATCCAAACGACATCAACGTCCAGGACTGGTCGACTGAGGATCATCTCTAAATATGTACTTAGCTCCAATAACATGGTATGACATTTAACAAGTCCAGACGACATCTATGCCCATGTACGCTAATGTGTTTTACTCAAGATGACATACTTAGAGAGTATGGGACAAACTGTACGGGCCAAATTTGGACCAAAGTCAAAATCATCTTTTTACTTCGGACCCAATATCATTCCAAACCCAAATGCCTAACAATATACGGCCCATGAGACTTAAAATATTCTTATCTGAAGGCCAACTCCTTTAAACAACCAATTTATAGGCCAATGATGGACTAAGGAAGTAAACACTGTTAGGGTTGGTGCTCGGAGCGCCAATTCCATGTTGTGTTTCCTTGTAAATACTCTTGTAAACGTTTTATTATGAATAAAATAAACAGTTTATATAATATATTATATCTCTTTATATGGTAAAGACTTAATTGACCTTAGAATGATTAGTTATGATACAGTTGCAAAAGTGTCGCAACAGACATTGAGTTGTATCATGACGTTATCATTCCTAGACTGTTTCTGGTCAAGGTTTACACTACTTGGTCAGTAAAGTAAACTTGTTGAGACCGGTACATGTCGTATACTGGAATATGGGATTCCAATGGTTTCTTAATGAACCATCAGTCTTGGAGACTCGTATAGACGTGTAGGTGTTTGTAGCGGATAAACACTGAACGACTCACTGAATATTCTTAATGGATGGTACACCAACGTCAAGAAGAATCTTTTCGGGTTGAGTAGGATAAGTGATTCTTCGATTTGAGATACCACTGCGGGCACATGAGACATCTTCCACACTTAAATGGCAGCATGTCATCGACCTATTAAGGTCAGACCTTCGTATGTTCGTTGGGTGTGGACAGATCCTCAGGCTGTCATGTGTGTGTCAAGATAGGATCCGTCAGTTCTGTGTACAGAGCATAGGTAGTCCATATATGATTACAAATCAGATAAAAACTATGGGCCCGTGGTACACTTAATAAGTGAGTTCTAAGTGTTCTTTTAGAGATTTCTAATAGACATGTCGACGGGATTGTCCCTATTGAGATTTAAAAAATTTACTGTTGGATTTTCTAGGTCCATAGGATCGAATACAAGCAATGAAATATGTGCGAATACAAATCGAGAAAGTCGCGGAATACTCACATCGATCGGTTGAGCGATGCGGAGGCAACAAAAACAAAGTTTCTACCCACTGGTTTCACGCCAACTGCAGCAGTCCAAGCTCACTGGTTTGCGCCATTTGGTCTCTTTCGTCAAGCTCCAAGCTTCCTCGAATGATTCCCGGCTCATGGGTGAACTTCCCTATCACCTTCGCATTGATCTCGGAGTGCTAGCTCTCGATGATTTTGCCACAAAACCATCGCACTTGCTTCCCTATTTCTTCAATCCACTCGGCATTTCACTGCCCACCAAGAAGAAGAAATGCGTGAGATGAGGAAGAAAATTAAAGAGAGAGATAGATGTGTTTGTTAAGTTAAAATTGGTAAATGATTTTCCAAAAAACATATACACCAATTTTTCCCTCCAAAACCAAGCCATTTAATGCTTTCCATCTACTCAATCAACTCACATCAACTTCCCATCAATCATGAATAGTGACTGGCGTCAATCACTCAAAGTGAAAGGCATCCATCACTTGATTGACAGATGATGTGACGCTAGAAGCGACTAGCGATTTGACGCTTGATTTGATTTGTCGCACTCGAATTTGAAATGCGAATGAGCTCGCAAATAATCTCGGGCTTAGGTTCGCTAATTCCAAATTAACAAACTTTCCGTTGCGTTGTTATTAAATCTAATTTAATTAAATAATAATGCCAAGCATAATTACTATTCACGTCGCTAACGAATTAATTCTACATTAATTCGCTCGCCCGAATTAAAATCTAATTTTAATTTCGCGTCGAAATCCAATTTCGTTTAATATATCAAATATATTAATTTACCTATTAATTCCAAATTAATCGTTATCTCTCTTTAAATGATATTTTATCCCAGATAAAATATCTCCGCAATTAATCCCAGATTAATTTTCTCTCTCATTTAATTAATCCCTGATTAATTAAAGTGTGAGTCATACGTCATCGGTGAATCTTTGGGAAGCGACCCATGAGATCCCCGGATATGTTGGCAGTAAATTCGGTCGTCGGACTATCCGAACACGTAAGTACCAAGTACTACATTTATACCGATTTACAAGACAAGGTTGGCCTCTAGCAAAGCGCCATGCCTACCCAATTCTCGGAAATATCCTTACAGGAATAAGGATCTATATCAAGCGTAGTATATCGTAGTATTGCGTATTTCTGTCCAGTATCAGATGATCACATGCCAGGCCTGGGGCTGGTACAGTGTCTGCCCCGTACGATGCATATATCGGATAACAAGCAACTAGTCTCTTTAATATCGGATAATCATGACCAAGTCATATTATCCCGACGGTTGCAACCTTATTTAGAGAACCAGTTCTGGATCCCTTCGCGATCATCAACTGCATATGACTGGAGTGACACTTCCGTCTTGACATCACACCCAACACACTACGATTCTCGATATACCCAGAATTGGCATACACAGAAACCGGTTAAAGCCCTGGACGACCTCAACCAAAGTATAGTGATTGTCGTATGCATTAGCGGTGCAAGTCTTAGGTTAAGACCAAATACACCTACCCTGATTTCGGACTTCCATAGACACATAGTCATACTACCAATGGAATTCTGAGGGGGTCTTATCTAGAGCGAAGCTGTTTCCCGTACCATCGGTGAAATACAACCTCCTATTACACTTGCAAGAGTATCCTATACCCAAATATATGAGAACTATGTCGTTGTGCCCTCACAACGCGCACAAGTGTAATACTAGTCTTTTACGCAATCATCGATGTCCAATTTCGATAATGCTCTGACTAGGGATGTTTAATGATTTATCCTTCGTGGACTGATACTGTCTCATATCATTCTCCGTCCAGGAACAAATCATAGGGACCTCTCATCATTTATATATCTAGGTGATCTAATCACAAATGATAAGAGTGCAATCTCTTTTGTCACATAGTTAATTTGTACAACAACACCATGATCTGTACAAATAGTGACGCTATGGGTCATAATTTTCCAACAATCTCCCACTTGGCCGATAGCCAGTCACTCGAGTGCTTGACACCCGAACTATGTACGGTTGGCTCAAATTGCTGATGAAAGACTTTCGTCAGCGGATTTGCATGATTATCTTCTGACGCGATTTATTCGATCATCACATCGCCACGATGTATGAACCGAACGAATCAGATGAATATCGAAGTATATATCTGGATCGTTGATGAGACCATTAATTCTTTAGCATGTGCTCAAGCCTAGCTTAGCTGCTAACAGAATTATATCTAATCAAATTAGATTTATTATCGACCCAGAAGGCTTCTATTACAGCCTCAGCTGCAGCAATAACCCGTATTTGTTGTTTATTCAGTAACAGTATCTTGCTTGGAAGATTTCCAGCTCACTGTAGCGTTATTCAAACTGTATAGTACCGTTGGCGACTTATAGTCGTTTTCCGGAAAGCCAAGCTTTCACCGATTATTTTATGGGAATGTCATTTCCAAGAAATGACATATTATCATTATTTATAGGACATCCACTATCAGTGCGCTCCCACTAACTCTCTTATATACACAAGAATCTTTTCGTTTTGAATTAAATCATACACCATTATGATTACATCAAAATGATAATTCCAAGAACCTATGCTTGCTTCAATCCAAACATGGATCGTATAACCCGTAAACCTTGTTTGCTAGTTATGTTACGACAAAATCGTCATGATGTTATAAACATCCTCCGAAAGGTTTCTTTTTCAGGAAAGTGATTTTCCCGTTAAGCTGACATATTTCATAAATGAAACATGCAGCATTAGAAGCATCATCCAAATGGATTTACCATGGAAACAGGTAAATGGTTGAATCGAAATCAACATAATGTTGATAAATATACCTTTCCGCTAAAAGCCTAGCTTTATACGTTG
Organism: Zanthoxylum bungeanum; assembly: GCA_019454045.1. Lineage (NCBI taxonomy): Eukaryota > Viridiplantae > Streptophyta > Magnoliopsida > Sapindales > Rutaceae > Zanthoxylum > Zanthoxylum bungeanum. The sequence goes on from SKCR01034972.1 coordinate 7,572, forward strand.
GTATGTTGCCATCCATGTATGTTTTCCTTGAAGACTGATAAAGTACCATTAGGCACAATGCCTTGCGGTACATCAACTAGTATCCAAACTTATTGATATACATGGAATCCATTTCGGACTTATGACACTTTGTCATAATAGGGAGTCGATACCTTGTATCACTTCCTGATACGTAGTCAGTTGGTATACCTCAAAAGATAAACATCTTTATGAGGCGAGATCAGAAACCCATACCCAGGATGTTCTCTGACTCTCTCCGACATACGCGATTCTTATGTATTTGAATATTATGGTATAGTTTCACCCTTGATGAATTATATGTGTTCCATTAGGATTCGGTGCCTTGAACAGTATTACTCCGAATTTTCATCGAGTTTTACTATCCTCCCACTTACCACTGCATATCGGTATTCCTCTTAGGAAAACCGCATGGTGAGCAACAATCTAATTGTTCTCTTGTGAGTTGTATAAGTACAATACTTTGGTATCCCTATGATAACCTACAATTGGCACGAAATCTGTCAAACAGATTTTTATGGAACCTTATTCTATATAAGTTCTGCATTGTTAATGCTTTTCCGTTGAAGGAAATGGTAGCTCAGAGCGACTCATGATTAACCTTATCATGTCTAACAAAATTCGATTACTCTGTTCGGACACACCGTCAAACTGACGTGTTCCGGGAGGAGTCATCATTGAAAGAATACTATACTCTTTCAAGTATATGAGAAACTTATTGCTTAAGTATTTTCCATTACGGTCTTACCGTGACGGTTTAATACTTTAGCCGATCTGTTTGTCTATTTTGTGTCGAAACTTTAAAAGTTTCTGATTTGTGTTCTTCAAAAGAAACACACAACCATTACGCGATGCGACATCCGTATAGGTCACGAAATATTCATATCCACCTCTAGCCTAGCTAGACATGGGCCCACTTGCTTCACTATGAACTAGGGCTAACAGATTGGTGGCATTTGCACTTTTACCAAGTAAATAGTGTTTTAGGCATTTTGCCCAATAAACTAGATTCGTAGACTTTATTTGAATAGAATCAAATTAGTCCGAGTACCCACTCTTCAAAATGTGGATATACGAGTCTTGTTTAATTGTGTCCCAAACATCAATGCCACAATTAGTCTCTTCTGATCAAATCAGTTTGAGCTTTTTGTTTGTCATATTATATTTTTGAGATTTATTTATATTCAAAATATAAATTCTGTTATTCACATCTAATGTGTTTATCTCAATATCATCTTTATATAATAAAACACTTTAGTGTTCTAGAATATAAAGGTTCAATCCGCAACGGATTAAACACTGATATAGAGATAATGTTCCTAGTCAAACTAGTTACATTATAATAGTTTCCTAATCCTGCTCATAGCAGATTCTGAACATCAATACATATATTTTATGTATCACACTAAGTATTTAAATCCAATTTTAATACTAGTAATGAACATATATGACAAACATATTTGAAGTCAGAGCCTTGCTCGTCTTCAATTCCTTCATGTGTGCTTTGTCCAAACGGCAGTCACGCTTCCGCGATCCCGTTTGCCACATTTAAGCAGACATTTTGGGATATGTCATTTATCTTCCCAGAAGATAATAATGATATTGCCTCTGCCCTTTTCAACATTCCAGAAGCCTTTGGCCAAGCCACGGGTTTCTAGAATATCGAAGTAAGGTGCGCCTTGCGCTACTTGCCTAATTGCAAAGTTTGACTTTATCTCATTGAGAATAGTCATTAACCCTCCAAGAGTTAACTTTCGCAATTTTAGTACTTCTAAAATCTAAACATAGATTTATGAAGATCCTTCAATTTCTTCATCATACTTTAAGGATCTAATCCTTAGTTCTGATTCAGAAATTAAGGAGTCTACTTGACAAGTATAATGGATTAAGCACTTAAGTTGTCATCACATAAATCTTCCAAAGATTATGCTCTACTATTTGCTTAACTCCGGGCATTAGTCTTAATTTATTATTTTATCAAATAAAATAACTTATTATTTTCCAGGACCATCCTGAAAATTTATTCCCAATTTTGAAAATTAAAGCATTTAATTACATTTTCCCTAGGATAATGAATTAAACGTCAATCTTTCAATTTTATCTTGAGTCCAACTATTTAATCAATTAATTAGGTACTATTAAATATAATGATTATTATAGTCCAACTATATTAATCAACTATAATTAATTAAATCAAATATATTGATTATTATAATCCAATTATATAATCAAATATAAATGAATAGTTTGAATATATAGTCCAACTATTTATTAAAACAACAATTTAAATATTAGTCCAACTAACATTTAATTCGTTTGACGAATTGATATTTGTTTGACCGCATATGGCGAGTAATTGAACGAATATTGCAAATTCAATTCTTGCCTCCCACTATTTTTCGACGAGCCTCTAACCCTCTGTCGAGTACTCGGGAAACCGTGTTTCCTAGCGGGCTAGGATCCCGTTAAATATCACACAATCTTGACTTTGGCCAACAAATTGTATGATAATTAACTAGGTAGATCTCTAAGATCGATTGGATCCAATCCAATTCCTAGATCCGGTAGGGGGACTTCCAAGTCTGAAACATATATCTTATATATGCCAATACATCCAATGTATTACCTAACCTTTTTCCTCTGAATAAACTAAGCCTTGGCTTTGGCACAACAAACTTAGTGATCCCAGTCAAGCGCGACCCATTGACCATGGAAAGCTTCGTAATCAATGTCGATGGACAAGAAGTGGTCTTGACTTTGGCCAACAAACCACAACTTGGACAAGACACTGATATGGAACAAAGCCTTCGTGATTCAAACACATCCTCGACAGAGAAAGGCCTTGACTTTGGCCAACAAACCAATACCGTCTTAGATCTTGAGTGAGAATCACTCAATGGAAGGAAAAAAGCTTAATATTATTTGAGGGTTTTTCGCGTGCAAATTGGCAACCAATTTATTATCTTTGTTAAGGTCTCATCATCATACACCCTTAAACATGCATTCTAAACACATAATAAAGCGTATATGAAAAGTAATAATGATATGCGGATGTATACTTTACACAATTGATCCTAGATCAAATCTCTCCCTTTCTCTCTCCAGCTAGCACATGTATTTACTTCTACCCGTTACACTACACTTCTAAAGAAACCTCATTTACATTGAGGGGAATAGGTGAGAAGAGAATACAAAGAATATGAGGTGATAAGGCTGGACACGCAGGTCCAATTAATAAATCCAATTTATTACAACAATTTCTAAAATTGCCCCACCCATCTAATATACATCTGATATACATTATTCATGCTTCGCAACCACGTATTCACACAAGCATGTTATCAATCAATCTAATCAAATTAATTAATCTGATAATTAGTGATCATTCAATCTTCAAACAACGATTTGATTTTGCTCGAGTCAAACTCGTTTTTGTGAATAAGTACTTAAAGTACGAATTCTCGAATTAAATTAAATTACATAATTAAATCCAATTTAATACGCATTTAATTACAATTCGGTATTTAATTCCAAATTAAATAACACACTTTATTTATAAACCTTTTACGACTTATATTCCAAATTTAATCGATACGGGTCTCAAAGCCCGATTAACGTCCAACGTCAATTTAATTAAAGTCCAATGGGCTTTTAATTAATTTCTTAAGGCGTGGACTTTTGGTCAACTCGGGTCAAACCCACAACCAAAGTCCAATCCGGGAATTACCCCATAAGCCCAAAAAATTAATTTTTGCCCATTAGGCCCAATTAAACTTTAAAGGTCCATTAAATCGCATTTGGGCTTTATGGAAGCGGTTTTGGGCCCAATTGGATCCAATCCAATTTTCCTTAACCAAACTTTGTACAACAAAGTCAAATAAGCTCAATAACAACATTAAAGGCCCAAATCCAATTTCAAGCCCAATTTAATTAAACAAAAAATTCCAAATTTCCCATTTAATTAAACTAAAGTGTATTAACATAATTAATCACCCAAATCATTATTTCCAAAACATAAATTAGGCTAATTAATCATGCTTAAATACATCAATTAGTGTCCAACCAAATTAATCAAAATCAAACCCAAATCATGCTCAAAGTCTCGGCAATATAAGGATTTTCAAAATCGATTCGGTTTCAATCAAATTAAATCCGCAATCAACATTTCCCGATTGTTTCCAACTCATCTAATGATCAACGAAACAAAATTCCAAGACATTAGGGCATAGAGACCTCTCGGCCAACTCAAAAATTGGGGCAATTTTGTTCCAAACAAGATTTCTTCAAATTGATCAAATCAATCCTCAATAAAAACATATTTAAACATACTCATTCATCCAATTTCACAAATCATGCTCAAACACATTTTTACCCAAATTTTAACCCCTATTCGTATTTCATGTTTTTACTCGCTCTGATACCATTGTTGGATTTTCTAGGTCCATAGGATCGAATACAAGCAATCAAAATATGTGCGAATACAAATCGAGAAAGTCGCGGAATACTCACATCGATCGGTTGAGCGACGCGGAGGCAACAAAAACAAAGTTTATGCCCACTGGTTTCACGCCAACTACAGTAGTCCAAGCTCACTGGTTTGCGCCATTTGGTCTCCTTCGTCAAGCTCCAAGCGTCGTCGAACGATTCCCGGCTCATGGGTGAACTTCCCTATCACCTTCGCATTGATCTCAGAGTGCTAGCTCTCGATGATTTTGCCACAAAACCATCGCACTTGCTTCCCTATTTCTTCAATCCACTCTGCAGTTCACTGCCCACTAAGAAGAAGAAATGCGTGAGATGAGGAAGAAAATTAAAGAGAGAGAGAGATGTGTTTGTTAAGTTAAAATTGGTAAATGATTTTCCAAAAAAAATATACACCAATTTTTCCCTCCAAAACCAAGCCATTTAATGCTTTCCATTTACTCACATCAACTTCCCATCAATCATGAATAGTGACTGGCGTCAATCACTCAAAGTAAAAGACATCCATCACTTGATTGACAGATGATGTGATGCTAGAAGCGACTAGCGATTTGACGCTTGATTTGATTTGCCGCACTCGAATTTGAAAAGCGAATGCGCTCGTAAATAATCTCGGGCTCAGGTTCGCTAATTCCAAATTAACGAACTTTTCGGTGCGTCCTTATTAAATCTAATTTAATTAAATAATCATGCCAAGCATAATTACTATTCACATCCCTAACGAATTAATTCTAAATTAATTCGCTCGCCCGAATTAAAATCTAATTTTAATTTCAAGTCGAAATCCAATTTCGTTTAATATAACAAATATATTAATTTACCGATTAATTCCAAATTAATCGTTATCTCTCTTTAAATGATATTTTATCCCAGATAATATATCTCCGCAATTAATCCCAGATTAATTTTCTCTCTCATCTAATTAATCCCTGATTAATTAAAGTGCAAGTCATACGTCATCGGTGAATCTTTGGGAAGCGACCCATGAGATCCCCGGATATGTTGGTGTTGGACAATTATGACCCATAGCGTCACTATTTGTACAGATCATGGTGTTGTTGTACAAATTAACTATGTGACAAGGAGATTGCACTCTTATCATTTGTGATTAGATCACCTAGATGTATAAATGATATGAGGTCCATATGATTAGTTCCTGGATTGAGATGATATGAGACAGTATCAGTCCACGAAGGATTAATCATTAAATAATCCCTAGTCGTAGTATTATCGAGATTGGACATCGATAATGCGGAATGGACTAGTATTACACTTGTGCTCGTTGTGGGAGCACAACGGCATAGTTCTCATATATTTAAGTATTGGATACTTATGCAAGTGTGATAGGAGGTTGTGTTTTACCGATGGTACGAAAGAAAACAGCTTCGTTCTGGATAGACCCCTCAGAATTCCATTGGTAGTATGACTATGTGTCTATGGAAGTCCGACATCAGGGTAGGTGTATGTGGTCTTAACCTGAGACTTGCACCGCTAATACTTGCGACAATCAATATGCTTTGGTTTTGGTCTTCCAGGGCTTTAACCGGTTCTGTGTACGCCTCTGCTGGGTATATTGAGAATCGTAGTGTATTGGGTGTGATGTCAAGACGGAAGTATCACTCCAGTCATAGTGGAGATGATGTCACGTAGGATACGGAACTAGTGCTCTTAAGTACTGCAGTCATTGAGATGATATGACTAGGTCATGTTCATCCGATTATAGAGACTAGTTACCAGACATCCGACATGTGCTTCGTACGGGGCAGACACAATCCAGCCCCAGGCCTAGCACGTGACATTCGATACTGGATCGCAATACGCAATACTACATATACTACGCCTGACATAGATTATATATTCCAGTAAGAATATTTCTGGAGAATTGGGTAGGCACGGTGCTTTGCTAGAAGCCAACCATGTCTTGTAAATCGGTAAGCACGTGGTACGAGGTACGCACGTATTCGGATAATCCGATGACTGTATTTACTGCCAACATATCTATGGATCTCTTGGTCGCTTCCCAAAGATTCACCGATGACAGTTGATTTAATTAGAATTAATCTGGGATTAATTAAGAGAGAGAAAAAATCTGGGATTATTTAAGATGTAGAAAAATTAATCTGGGATTAATTGAGGTATTATTTAATCTGGGATTAAATGTGTTCGGAAGAGAGAGAACGCGATTAATTTGGAATTAATCGGTAAAATAATTTAATAATAGTTAAATTGATATTTCTATTTAATTTATTCGTATGGGCTAAAATTAATATATCGGATATATTAATATGAATTGGATTTCGTTACAAATTAAAGTCGGACTTTAATACGAACGAACGAATTAATTTAGAATTAATTCATAAACGACGTTCGTAATATATTTGTGAGGCATCGTCATTTAATTAAATTAGATTTAATTATTTAGCGATGAAAGTTCGTTTAATCGGATTAAACGGAACCGCACCGCGGCAAATGTTCGTAGAGACATTTTGAGTTTTGAATTCAAAATGTGGGGCCCACTTCACACATGTCACACATGTGAAGTGGTGGTTGGAAAGTGGTTTGCATTTATGCCAAAACCACTTACTTTCCAACCACTTGGTTTAGGTGAAACCAATTTACCCCAATTACATGGTTTTGGTGAAAAGGGTAAAAACCCTAAAATAAAACCCAAGCCCTCTCTCTTCACACTTTGGTAACACATCTTTTGGAAAATGAAAAACCCTAATACACAAGGCATATGGGCGTGAATTGCCTTCTCCCTTCTCTTTGATTTTGTGGCAAAATCAACAAAGCTAGCACTTGGAGAAATCAACTAAGGTGATAGGGAAACTACTTCAGAGTTGGAATCATCACTTAAAGCATGGATCTTGGAGATCTTCCTCCAAAAGTTTGAAGCTCAAATCCGTTCATTGTAAGTATATTCTACAACTTATTTTGAATTTATGAACACTTTTACATGCTTATTAGATCCTTGGCATGTTCTAGGAACACTAACAATGGTATCAGAGCCAATTTTAAGCATTAAAATTTTAGGGTTCATGAGACTAAAATTTGGGGCTTTTGTGTTTTGAGCATGATTTCTTCAAATTGATGTTTTGAGCATGCTTAGAATATGATAACTTAGAGTTATGCCTGATTAGATTTGAAACAAATCAAATGAATCAAAAATTAAAAATTTTCTAGCATGGCCGAATTTCACTGCAGTGAACTGGGCAGTTTTTTTGATTTTTGTAACATGAAATGATGTGTTTAAATGCATGTTTAAATGTTGATTGTTGGTTTGATTAGATTAGAATCAAAGTCAATAATGTTTATGTTAAAATCAAGAGCATGTTGAGCATGAAATGATATGTTTTAGATTCAATTTGTGTTGATCATGAAATAATGTGTTTTGGCTTCAATTTGTGTTGAATATAAATGATGGATTAAGCATGATTAATTAAGTTAATTGGTATTTTGGAAATATTGAGTTTAATTAATTAATCATGGCTAATACACTTTAATTAAAATAATTTTGATATTTGGAATATTATAATTATGTTAATAAGCCTTTAAATTATCAATTAGGCTAAAAGTGTGTATTTGGGCTTAATGGGCTTGGTTTGACTAAGTTTGGTTTTGGACTTTTGGGTTGGATCCAATTGGGCCCAAAATCAATTCCATAAAGTCCAAATACATCACTTGGCCCTTTAAAGAATTTAATTGGGCCTAAATTAATTTGTAGGCAATAGGGTGATTCCTATTGGGGCTTGGCATTTTGGGTTTGACCCATTATGGCCAAAGCCATGCCTTAAGAATTAATTAAAAGCCCATTGGACTTTAATTAAAATGACATTGGATGTTGTTTGGCCTTTGAGACCCATTAAGATTGGATTTGGAATCCAAGTCTTTAAGGCTTATAAGTAAGTGTAAATATTTAATTTGGAATTAAATTAGGAATTAGTATTGAATACAAATAAATTGGATTTAAAGTTGTAGTTCAATATAATTCAAGAATACTTACTTTGAGTATTTATTCTTAAACGAGTTTGACTCACGCAAATCAAATCATTGTTTGAACATTGGATGGTTATTAATTCAAAGATTAATTAATTGGATTAGATTGATTGAATAACATGATTTGTATGAATACATGAATGTGTTGTATGAATAATGTATATCGGATGGATATTAGAAGGGCGATGGCAATTTTGGAAATTGTAATAAATTTAGAATTTATTTAAATTGGACCTGCGTGTCCAGCCTTTTATCTCCTTTCTCATTGTATTTCTCTTCTCACCTATTCCCCTCATGTAAATGAGGTTTCTTTATTGTATAATGTAATTGGGTAGAAGTTAGAATAGTTCTAGCCGGGGAGAGGAAAGTGAGTGATTTTTTCTATGAACAATTTGTGACATATCCATCCGTATATCATTATTAATTTATTTATTTATACGCGCTTTATTATGTTTTAGAATGCATGTTTAAGGGTGTATGATGGTGAGACCTTAACAAATATAATAAATTGGTTGCCATTTTGCACGCGAAAAACCCTCACAACATATTAAGCGTTTTTCCTTCCGTTGAGTGATTCTTACTCAAGATCCAAAGTGGCATTGGTTTGTTGGCCAAAGTCAAGACCTTTGTCAATTGCGGATGTGATTGAATCATGAGAGTTTTGTTCCATATCGGGGTCTTGTCCAAGTTGTGATTTGTTGGCCAAAGTCAAGATCACTTCTTGTCCATCGACATTGATTACGAAGCTTTCCATGTCAATGGGTTCCGCTTAACTGGGATCATTAAGTTTGTTGGGCCAAAGCCAAGGCTTAGTTGATTCAGAGGAAAAAGGTTAGGGAATATATTGGATATATTGGCATATATAAGATATATGTTTCGGACTTGGATGTCCACCTACTGGATCTAGGAATTGGATGGGATCCAATTGATCTTAGAGATCTACCTAGTTAAGTATCATACAATTTGTTGGCCAAAGTCAAGATTGTGTGTTATTTAACGGGATCCTAGCCCACTAGGAAACTAGGTTTCCTGAGTACTCCATAGAGGGTTAGAGGCTCGTCGAAAATTAGTGGGAGGCAAGTATTAGATTTGCAATATTCGTTTAGTTACTTGCCATACGCGCTCAATCAAATATCATTCGTCAAATAAATTATATATTCGTTGGACTAATATTTATTGTTGTTTTAATTAAAGAGTTGGACTGTATTCAAACTACTTCATTTATAGTTGATTATATAATTAGATTATAGTAATCAATATATTTGAATTTTACATTTTACCCCTCATTTATAGTTGATTATATAATTGGATTATAGTAATCAATATATTTGGATTTTACCGATCATTTATAATGATTAT
>SKCR01034973.1:0-17429 GCA_019454045.1 Zanthoxylum bungeanum
CTTTCCACATCTTGTCTTCCTTGGCCGAAAATCATCAACCTTGGAGCTTCCATCTTGGCTTGATTTTCTACATCACAAAAGCTTGGTAAGTATGATTCCGCCATACTTCATCTTTTATATATATTCATGTTGTATTTCACATGCTTAATCTTTCCTTGGGACATATTATAGAAACCAACACACGCAAGTCAAATCAAGCGTCAAATCATTAGTCACATCAAGCGTCAAATCACATGTCACTTTGAGTGATGGGACATTTGAGTGATTGATGTGAGTTGATGTGAGTTGATTGACAAGCATTTAATGCTTTGCTTTTTGAAATTAAAAAAGTGTAAATGAATTATTTATTTTGGAAATAATAAAAACCTAATACAACTTTTATTTTCTCTCTCTCCAGAAGACAGAACACGAAATTTTGGGAGTCAAAAATGGAGCCAAAATTTCTCTTCTTCTCTCTCGGTCTTGGACCGTTTCTTCCTCTATTTTTCTGGTTTTGACCGAGCAAAATGGAGAAGCTAATGATCTTGTTGCAAGATCTAAGTGCTAGCACACTCATGGAGGAATACAAAGGTGATATGGTAGTGTTTTCATGAGCAAGGAATCACCTTGTGAAGCTTGGAGCTTGGAGTTTCCATGGAGGATCACCCATGGCCGAATAGAAGATGAAGAAACACCACCCACACCATGCAGTCCACCACCAAGCAGCCACTGCCGAGCATGGGGAGAGCAATTCGGTTTTTGTCTTCTGAGCATCCAACTGATCAATGTGAGTTTTTTCCGCACCTCCCTTGATATGTATTCATATTGTTTCATGCTTAATCTATGATCTTGGGACCCTTAGAGGACTCCAACATCAAGTTCACAGGCAATGTCATACGACATACATGAAGACCTGGACCTTCATCTGGTCTAGACGACATAGAAGACTCTCTCGACCCTTAGCTAGTTTGGTCAACTTGAGATTATCATGGCCTTCATCTGGTCAAGTCGACACGAACCTCCCCTAATAACTCATGTCGAGTCAAGATCAAGACTTGGACCTTCATCTGGTCTAGACGACATTGAAGAATCCCCTGGCCTTCATCTAGTCCAATAGACGGGTGTTGAGTTTCAATCAAGTCCCAAGGATCATAAATCATGCATAAACGAGTTGAATACATATCAAAGGAGGTGCGGAATAACTCACATTGATCGGTAGAGATGCAACAAATACCACGAACGTACTGCTCTCCCTTGCTCGGCAGTGAGCTGCGAACATGGTGGACTGCTCGGCGTGAGGGCTGCTTCCTCCTCCAAGAATCGGCCATTGATGGACACCATTGAAGCTCCAAGCTTCAAGCTTCCAAGCTCACGAACTCACTTCCCTATCACCTTTGTATTCCTCCATGAGTGTGCTAGCACATAGATCTTGCAACAAGATCATTTCTTTCTCCTTTATTGATCGGTCAAACCAGAAAAATTGAGGAGAAGAATCGGTCAAGACCGAGAGAGAAGATGAAGAAGTTTTGGCTCCAAAAAGCCTAATACCGTAAATGGGAGAGAGAGAATGAGTTAGAAAATAAAAAATTGTAAAAGGTTTATATAATTTCCAAAAATATTTAATAAACCATTTACTTTTTCTATTTCAAAAAGCAAAGCATTAAATGCTTGTCTATCACCTCAAATCAATTCACATCAATCACTCAAATGTCACATCACTCAAAGTGACATGTGATTGACGCTTGATGTGACTTGCGATTTTGACGCTTGATTTGACTTGCGTGCCGCACTCGAATTCGAAATGCGAATGCGCTCGCAAAAAATCTAGGGCTTGGGTTCGCTAATTCCAAATTAACGAATTTTCCGTTGCGTCGTAATTAAATGATTACGCCTAGCGAATTCACTATTCACGTTGCTAACGAATTAATTCTAAATTAATTCGTTCACCCGAATTAAAATCTAATTTCAATTCCGCGTCGAAATCTAATTTCGTTATAATATATCGAATATATTAATTTATCGATTAATTCCAAATTAATCGTTCTCTCTCTTTAACGATATTTTATCCGAGATAAAATATCTCCGTAATTAATCCCAGATTAATTTTCTCTCTCATCGAATTAATCCCAGATTAATTAAAGTGTGAGACATACGTCATCGGTGAATCTTCAGGAACCAACCCATGAGATCTCCGGATATGTTGGCAGTAAATACGGTCGTCGGACTATCCGAACACGTAAGTACCTCGTACTACGTTTATACCGATTTACAAGACAAGGTTGGCTTCTAGCAAAGCGCCATGCCTACCCAATTCTCCAGAAAAATTCTTACAGGAATATTTATAGATCTGTATCAAGCGTAGTATACCGTAGTATTGTGTATATCGGCCCAGTATCGGATAGTCACGTGCTAGGGCTGGGGCTGGATAAGTGTCTGCCCCGTCCGAAGCACATGTCGGATGTCTGGTAACTAGTCTCTATAATCGGATATGTATGACCTAGTCATAATATCCCGATGGTTGCGCAACACTTAAGAGCACTAATACCGTATCCTGCGTGACATCATCTCCACTATGACTGAAGTGATACTTCCGTCTTGACATCACACCCAATACACTACGACTCTCTGATAAACCCAGAAGTGGTGTACGCAGAACCGGTTAAAGCCCTATACCACCAAGACCAAAGTCTATCGATTATCGTAAGTATTAGCGATGTAAGTCTCAGGTTAAGACTTTACACACCTACCTTGATTTCGGCCTCCCATAGACACATAGTCATAATACCAATGGGATTCCGAAGGGTCTATCCAGAGCGAAGCTGTTTCCCGTACCATCGGTGAAACACAACCTCCTATCGCACTTGCATAAGTATCCAATACTTATATATATGAGAACTATGCCGTTGTGCCCACACAACGCGCAATACTAGCCTATTCCGCATTATCGATGTCCTATCTCGATAATACTCCGGCTAGGGATATTTAATGATTAATCCTTCGTGGACTGATACTGTCTCATATCATTCTCAATCCAGGAACTAATCATAGGGACCTCTCTTCATTTATATATCTATGGTGATCTAATCACAAATGATGAGAGTGCAATTTCCTTGTTACATAGTTAATTTGTACAACAACACCATGATCTGTACAAATAGTGACGCTATGGGTCATATTATCCAACAACGGGAACATTCCTCAATAACTCGTGTCGAGTCGATTTTAAGACATGGACCTTCATCTGGTCCAAACGACAGTGAAGACTCCCCCGACCCTTCACTTGTTTGGTTGACTGGAGATTATCCTGGCCTTAATCTGATCCCGTCGACCGAAACATTCTCCAATAGCTCATGTCGAGTCGAGTTCAAAACCCGGACCTTCATCTGGTACAGACTAAGTTGAAGACTCCTCCGACCCTTAGTTTTTTTGGTCAACTGGAGATTATCCAAGCCTTTGTCTGGTCGACTGGGGATCATCTTTGATATTTATTTGGTTTCATAAGCGTGATATAACCTTGGTCAGATCCAAACGACATCAACGTCCAGGACTGGTCGACTGAGGATCATCTCTAAATATGTACTTAGCTCCAATAACATGGTATGACATTTAACAAGTCCAGACGACATCTATGCCCATGTACGCTAATGTGTTTTACTCAAGATGACATACTTAGAGAGTATGGGACAAACTGTACGGGCCAAATTTGGACCAAAGTCAAAATCATCTTTTTACTTCGGACCCAATATCATTCCAAACCCAAATGCCTAACAATATACGGCCCATGAGACTTAAAATATTCTTATCTGAAGGCCAACTCCTTTAAACAACCAATTTATAGGCCAATGATGGACTAAGGAAGTAAACACTGTTAGGGTTGGTGCTCGGAGCGCCAATTCCATGTTGTGTTTCCTTGTAAATACTCTTGTAAACGTTTTATTATGAATAAAATAAACAGTTTATATAATATATTATATCTCTTTATATGGTAAAGACTTAATTGACCTTAGAATGATTAGTTATGATACAGTTGCAAAAGTGTCGCAACAGACATTGAGTTGTATCATGACGTTATCATTCCTAGACTGTTTCTGGTCAAGGTTTACACTACTTGGTCAGTAAAGTAAACTTGTTGAGACCGGTACATGTCGTATACTGGAATATGGGATTCCAATGGTTTCTTAATGAACCATCAGTCTTGGAGACTCGTATAGACGTGTAGGTGTTTGTAGCGGATAAACACTGAACGACTCACTGAATATTCTTAATGGATGGTACACCAACGTCAAGAAGAATCTTTTCGGGTTGAGTAGGATAAGTGATTCTTCGATTTGAGATACCACTGCGGGCACATGAGACATCTTCCACACTTAAATGGCAGCATGTCATCGACCTATTAAGGTCAGACCTTCGTATGTTCGTTGGGTGTGGACAGATCCTCAGGCTGTCATGTGTGTGTCAAGATAGGATCCGTCAGTTCTGTGTACAGAGCATAGGTAGTCCATATATGATTACAAATCAGATAAAAACTATGGGCCCGTGGTACACTTAATAAGTGAGTTCTAAGTGTTCTTTTAGAGATTTCTAATAGACATGTCGACGGGATTGTCCCTATTGAGATTTAAAAAATTTACTGTTGGATTTTCTAGGTCCATAGGATCGAATACAAGCAATGAAATATGTGCGAATACAAATCGAGAAAGTCGCGGAATACTCACATCGATCGGTTGAGCGATGCGGAGGCAACAAAAACAAAGTTTCTACCCACTGGTTTCACGCCAACTGCAGCAGTCCAAGCTCACTGGTTTGCGCCATTTGGTCTCTTTCGTCAAGCTCCAAGCTTCCTCGAATGATTCCCGGCTCATGGGTGAACTTCCCTATCACCTTCGCATTGATCTCGGAGTGCTAGCTCTCGATGATTTTGCCACAAAACCATCGCACTTGCTTCCCTATTTCTTCAATCCACTCGGCATTTCACTGCCCACCAAGAAGAAGAAATGCGTGAGATGAGGAAGAAAATTAAAGAGAGAGATAGATGTGTTTGTTAAGTTAAAATTGGTAAATGATTTTCCAAAAAACATATACACCAATTTTTCCCTCCAAAACCAAGCCATTTAATGCTTTCCATCTACTCAAATCAACTCACATCAACTTCCCATCAATCATGAATAGTGACTGGCGTCAATCACTCAAAGTGAAAGGCATCCATCACTTGATTGACAGATGATGTGACGCTAGAAGCGACTAGCGATTTGACGCTTGATTTGATTTGTCGCACTCGAATTTGAAATGCGAATGAGCTCGCAAATAATCTCGGGCTTAGGTTCGCTAATTCCAAATTAACAAACTTTCCGTTGCGTTGTTATTAAATCTAATTTAATTAAATAATAATGCCAAGCATAATTACTATTCACGTCGCTAACGAATTAATTCTACATTAATTCGCTCGCCCGAATTAAAATCTAATTTTAATTTCGCGTCGAAATCCAATTTCGTTTAATATATCAAATATATTAATTTACCTATTAATTCCAAATTAATCGTTATCTCTCTTTAAATGATATTTTATCCCAGATAAAATATCTCCGCAATTAATCCCAGATTAATTTTCTCTCTCATTTAATTAATCCCTGATTAATTAAAGTGTGAGTCATACGTCATCGGTGAATCTTTGGGAAGCGACCCATGAGATCCCCGGATATGTTGGCAGTAAATTCGGTCGTCGGACTATCCGAACACGTAAGTACCAAGTACTACATTTATACCGATTTACAAGACAAGGTTGGCCTCTAGCAAAGCGCCATGCCTACCCAATTCTCGGAAATATCCTTACAGGAATAAGGATCTATATCAAGCGTAGTATATCGTAGTATTGCGTATTTCTGTCCAGTATCAGATGATCACATGCCAGGCCTGGGGCTGGTACAGTGTCTGCCCCGTACGATGCATATATCGGATAACAAGCAACTAGTCTCTTTAATATCGGATAATCATGACCAAGTCATATTATCCCGACGGTTGCAACCTTATTTAGAGAACCAGTTCTGGATCCCTTCGCGATCATCAACTGCATATGACTGGAGTGACACTTCCGTCTTGACATCACACCCAACACACTACGATTCTCGATATACCCAGAATTGGCATACACAGAAACCGGTTAAAGCCCTGGACGACCTCAACCAAAGTATAGTGATTGTCGTATGCATTAGCGGTGCAAGTCTTAGGTTAAGACCAAATACACCTACCCTGATTTCGGACTTCCATAGACACATAGTCATACTACCAATGGAATTCTGAGGGGGTCTTATCTAGAGCGAAGCTGTTTCCCGTACCATCGGTGAAATACAACCTCCTATTACACTTGCAAGAGTATCCTATACCCAAATATATGAGAACTATGTCGTTGTGCCCTCACAACGCGCACAAGTGTAATACTAGTCTTTTACGCAATCATCGATGTCCAATTTCGATAATGCTCTGACTAGGGATGTTTAATGATTTATCCTTCGTGGACTGATACTGTCTCATATCATTCTCCGTCCAGGAACAAATCATAGGGACCTCTCATCATTTATATATCTAGGTGATCTAATCACAAATGATAAGAGTGCAATCTCTTTTGTCACATAGTTAATTTGTACAACAACACCATGATCTGTACAAATAGTGACGCTATGGGTCATAATTTTCCAACAATCTCCCACTTGGCCGATAGCCAGTCACTCGAGTGCTTGACACCCGAACTATGTACGGTTGGCTCAAATTGCTGATGAAAGACTTTCGTCAGCGGATTTGCATGATTATCTTCTGACGCGATTTATTCGATCATCACATCGCCACGATGTATGAACCGAACGAATCAGATGAATATCGAAGTATATATCTGGATCGTTGATGAGACCATTAATTCTTTAGCATGTGCTCAAGCCTAGCTTAGCTGCTAACAGAATTATATCTAATCAAATTAGATTTATTATCGACCCAGAAGGCTTCTATTACAGCCTCAGCTGCAGCAATAACCCGTATTTGTTGTTTATTCAGTAACAGTATCTTGCTTGGAAGATTTCCAGCTCACTGTAGCGTTATTCAAACTGTATAGTACCGTTGGCGACTTATAGTCGTTTTCCGGAAAGCCAAGCTTTCACCGATTATTTTATGGGAATGTCATTTCCAAGAAATGACATATTATCATTATTTATAGGACATCCACTATCAGTGCGCTCCCACTAACTCTCTTATATACACAAGAATCTTTTCGTTTTGAATTAAATCATACACCATTATGATTACATCAAAATGATAATTCCAAGAACCTATGCTTGCTTCAATCCAAACATGGATCGTATAACCCGTAAACCTTGTTTGCTAGTTATGTTACGACAAAATCGTCATGATGTTATAAACATCCTCCGAAAGGTTTCTTTTTCAGGAAAGTGATTTTCCCGTTAAGCTGACATATTTCATAAATGAAACATGCAGCATTAGAAGCATCATCCAAATGGATTTACCATGGAAACAGGTAAATGGTTGAATCGAAATCAACATAATGTTGATAAATATACCTTTCCGCTAAAAGCCTAGCTTTATACGTTGGTATGTTGCCATCCATGTATGTTTTCCTTGAAGACTGATAAAGTACCATTAGGCACAATGCCTTGCGGTACATCAACTAGTATCCAAACTTATTGATATACATGGAATCCATTTCGGACTTATGACACTTTGTCATAATAGGGAGTCGATACCTTGTATCACTTCCTGATACGTAGTCAGTTGGTATACCTCAAAAGATAAACATCTTTATGAGGCGAGATCAGAAACCCATACCCAGGATGTTCTCTGACTCTCTCCGACATACGCGATTCTTATGTATTTGAATATTATGGTATAGTTTCACCCTTGATGAATTATATGTGTTCCATTAGGATTCGGTGCCTTGAACAGTATTACTCCGAATTTTCATCGAGTTTTACTATCCTCCCACTTACCACTGCATATCGGTATTCCTCTTAGGAAAACCGCATGGTGAGCAACAATCTAATTGTTCTCTTGTGAGTTGTATAAGTACAATACTTTGGTATCCCTATGATAACCTACAATTGGCACGAAATCTGTCAAACAGATTTTTATGGAACCTTATTCTATATAAGTTCTGCATTGTTAATGCTTTTCCGTTGAAGGAAATGGTAGCTCAGAGCGACTCATGATTAACCTTATCATGTCTAACAAAATTCGATTACTCTGTTCGGACACACCGTCAAACTGACGTGTTCCGGGAGGAGTCATCATTGAAAGAATACTATACTCTTTCAAGTATATGAGAAACTTATTGCTTAAGTATTTTCCATTACGGTCTTACCGTGACGGTTTAATACTTTAGCCGATCTGTTTGTCTATTTTGTGTCGAAACTTTAAAAGTTTCTGATTTGTGTTCTTCAAAAGAAACACACAACCATTACGCGATGCGACATCCGTATAGGTCACGAAATATTCATATCCACCTCTAGCCTAGCTAGACATGGGCCCACTTGCTTCACTATGAACTAGGGCTAACAGATTGGTGGCATTTGCACTTTTACCAAGTAAATAGTGTTTTAGGCATTTTGCCCAATAAACTAGATTCGTAGACTTTATTTGAATAGAATCAAATTAGTCCGAGTACCCACTCTTCAAAATGTGGATATACGAGTCTTGTTTAATTGTGTCCCAAACATCAATGCCACAATTAGTCTCTTCTGATCAAATCAGTTTGAGCTTTTTGTTTGTCATATTATATTTTTGAGATTTATTTATATTCAAAATATAAATTCTGTTATTCACATCTAATGTGTTTATCTCAATATCATCTTTATATAATAAAACACTTTAGTGTTCTAGAATATAAAGGTTCAATCCGCAACGGATTAAACACTAATATAGAGATAATATTCCTAGTCAAACTAGTTACATTATAACAGTTTCCTAATCCTGCTCATAGCATATTCTGAACATCAATACATATAATTTATGTATCACACTAAGTATTTAAATCCAATTTTAATACTAGTAATGAACATATATGACAACCATATTTGAAGTCAGAGCCTTGCTCGTCTTCAATTCCTTCATGTCTGCTTTGTCCAAACGGCAGTCACGCTTCCGCGATCCCGTTTGCCACATTTAAGCAGACATTTTGGGATATGTCATTTATCTTCCCAGAAGATAATAATGATATTGCCTCTGCCCTTTTCAACATTCCAGAAGCCTTTGGCCAAGCCACGGGTTTCTAGAATATCGAAGTAAGGTGCGCCTTGCGCTACTTGCCTAATTGCAAAGTTTGACTTTATCTCATTGAGAATAGTCATTAACCCTCCAAGAGTTAACTTTCGCAATTTTAGTACTTCTAAAATCTAAACATAGATTTATGAAGATCCTTCAATTTCTTCATCATACTTTAAGGATCTAATCCTTAGTTCTGATTCAGAAATTAAGGAGTCTACTTGACAAGTATAATGGATTAAGCACTTAAGTTGTCATCACATAAATCTTCCAAAGATTATGCTCTACTATTTGCTTAACTCCGGGCATTAGTCTTAATTTATTATTTTATCAAATAAAATAACTTATTATTTTCCAGGACCATCCTGAAAATTTATTCCCAATTTTGAAAATTAAAGCATTTAATTACATTTTCCCTAGGATAATGAATTAAACGTCAATCTTTCAATTTTATCTTGAGTCCAACTATTTAATCAATTAATTAGGTACTATTAAATATAATGATTATTATAGTCCAACTATATTAATCAACTATAATTAATTAAATCAAATATATTGATTATTATAATCCAATTATATAATCAAATATAAATGAATAGTTTGAATATATAGTCCAACTATTTATTAAAACAACAATTTAAATATTAGTCCAACTAACATTTAATTCGTTTGACGAATTGATATTTGTTTGACCGCATATGGCGAGTAATTGAACGAATATTGCAAATTCAATTCTTGCCTCCCACTATTTTTCGACGAGCCTCTAACCCTCTGTCGAGTACTCGGGAAACCGTGTTTCCTAGCGGGCTAGGATCCCGTTAAATATCACACAATCTTGACTTTGGCCAACAAATTGTATGATAATTAACTAGGTAGATCTCTAAGATCGATTGGATCCAATCCAATTCCTAGATCCGGTAGGGGGACTTCCAAGTCTGAAACATATATCTTATATATGCCAATACATCCAATGTATTACCTAACCTTTTTCCTCTGAATAAACTAAGCCTTGGCTTTGGCACAACAAACTTAGTGATCCCAGTCAAGCGCGACCCATTGACCATGGAAAGCTTCGTAATCAATGTCGATGGACAAGAAGTGGTCTTGACTTTGGCCAACAAACCACAACTTGGACAAGACACTGATATGGAACAAAGCCTTCGTGATTCAAACACATCCTCGACAGAGAAAGGCCTTGACTTTGGCCAACAAACCAATACCGTCTTAGATCTTGAGTGAGAATCACTCAATGGAAGGAAAAAAGCTTAATATTATTTGAGGGTTTTTCGCGTGCAAATTGGCAACCAATTTATTATCTTTGTTAAGGTCTCATCATCATACACCCTTAAACATGCATTCTAAACACATAATAAAGCGTATATGAAAAGTAATAATGATATGCGGATGTATACTTTACACAATTGATCCTAGATCAAATCTCTCCCTTTCTCTCTCCAGCTAGCACATGTATTTACTTCTACCCGTTACACTACACTTCTAAAGAAACCTCATTTACATTGAGGGGAATAGGTGAGAAGAGAATACAAAGAATATGAGGTGATAAGGCTGGACACGCAGGTCCAATTAATAAATCCAATTTATTACAACAATTTCTAAAATTGCCCCACCCATCTAATATACATCTGATATACATTATTCATGCTTCGCAACCACGTATTCACACAAGCATGTTATCAATCAATCTAATCAAATTAATTAATCTGATAATTAGTGATCATTCAATCTTCAAACAACGATTTGATTTTGCTCGAGTCAAACTCGTTTTTGTGAATAAGTACTTAAAGTACGAATTCTCGAATTAAATTAAATTACATAATTAAATCCAATTTAATACGCATTTAATTACAATTCGGTATTTAATTCCAAATTAAATAACACACTTTATTTATAAACCTTTTACGACTTATATTCCAAATTTAATCGATACGGGTCTCAAAGCCCGATTAACGTCCAACGTCAATTTAATTAAAGTCCAATGGGCTTTTAATTAATTTCTTAAGGCGTGGACTTTTGGTCA
The DNA here is from genome assembly GCA_019454045.1 of Zanthoxylum bungeanum. Lineage (NCBI taxonomy): Eukaryota > Viridiplantae > Streptophyta > Magnoliopsida > Sapindales > Rutaceae > Zanthoxylum > Zanthoxylum bungeanum. The sequence goes on from SKCR01034973.1 coordinate 11,276, forward strand.
ACTCGGGTCAAACCCACAACCAAAGTCCAATCCGGGAATTACCCCATAAGCCCAAAAAATTAATTTTTGCCCATTAGGCCCAATTAAACTTTAAAGGTCCATTAAATCGCATTTGGGCTTTATGGAAGCGGTTTTGGGCCCAATTGGATCCAATCCAATTTTCCTTAACCAAACTTTGTACAACAAAGTCAAATAAGCTCAATAACAACATTAAAGGCCCAAATCCAATTTCAAGCCCAATTTAATTAAACAAAAAATTCCAAATTTCCCATTTAATTAAACTAAAGTGTATTAACATAATTAATCACCCAAATCATTATTTCCAAAACATAAATTAGGCTAATTAATCATGCTTAAATACATCAATTAGTGTCCAACCAAATTAATCAAAATCAAACCCAAATCATGCTCAAAGTCTCGGCAATATAAGGATTTTCAAAATCGATTCGGTTTCAATCAAATTAAATCCGCAATCAACATTTCCCGATTGTTTCCAACTCATCTAATGATCAACGAAACAAAATTCCAAGACATTAGGGCATAGAGACCTCTCGGCCAACTCAAAAATTGGGGCAATTTTGTTCCAAACAAGATTTCTTCAAATTGATCAAATCAATCCTCAATAAAAACATATTTAAACATACTCATTCATCCAATTTCACAAATCATGCTCAAACACATTTTTACCCAAATTTTAACCCCTATTCGTATTTCATGTTTTTACTCGCTCTGATACCATTGTTGGATTTTCTAGGTCCATAGGATCGAATACAAGCAATCAAAATATGTGCGAATACAAATCGAGAAAGTCGCGGAATACTCACATCGATCGGTTGAGCGACGCGGAGGCAACAAAAACAAAGTTTATGCCCACTGGTTTCACGCCAACTACAGTAGTCCAAGCTCACTGGTTTGCGCCATTTGGTCTCCTTCGTCAAGCTCCAAGCGTCGTCGAACGATTCCCGGCTCATGGGTGAACTTCCCTATCACCTTCGCATTGATCTCAGAGTGCTAGCTCTCGATGATTTTGCCACAAAACCATCGCACTTGCTTCCCTATTTCTTCAATCCACTCTGCAGTTCACTGCCCACTAAGAAGAAGAAATGCGTGAGATGAGGAAGAAAATTAAAGAGAGAGAGAGATGTGTTTGTTAAGTTAAAATTGGTAAATGATTTTCCAAAAAAAATATACACCAATTTTTCCCTCCAAAACCAAGCCATTTAATGCTTTCCATTTACTCACATCAACTTCCCATCAATCATGAATAGTGACTGGCGTCAATCACTCAAAGTAAAAGACATCCATCACTTGATTGACAGATGATGTGATGCTAGAAGCGACTAGCGATTTGACGCTTGATTTGATTTGCCGCACTCGAATTTGAAAAGCGAATGCGCTCGTAAATAATCTCGGGCTCAGGTTCGCTAATTCCAAATTAACGAACTTTTCGGTGCGTCCTTATTAAATCTAATTTAATTAAATAATCATGCCAAGCATAATTACTATTCACATCCCTAACGAATTAATTCTAAATTAATTCGCTCGCCCGAATTAAAATCTAATTTTAATTTCAAGTCGAAATCCAATTTCGTTTAATATAACAAATATATTAATTTACCGATTAATTCCAAATTAATCGTTATCTCTCTTTAAATGATATTTTATCCCAGATAATATATCTCCGCAATTAATCCCAGATTAATTTTCTCTCTCATCTAATTAATCCCTGATTAATTAAAGTGCAAGTCATACGTCATCGGTGAATCTTTGGGAAGCGACCCATGAGATCCCCGGATATGTTGGTGTTGGACAATTATGACCCATAGCGTCACTATTTGTACAGATCATGGTGTTGTTGTACAAATTAACTATGTGACAAGGAGATTGCACTCTTATCATTTGTGATTAGATCACCTAGATGTATAAATGATATGAGGTCCATATGATTAGTTCCTGGATTGAGATGATATGAGACAGTATCAGTCCACGAAGGATTAATCATTAAATAATCCCTAGTCGTAGTATTATCGAGATTGGACATCGATAATGCGGAATGGACTAGTATTACACTTGTGCTCGTTGTGGGAGCACAACGGCATAGTTCTCATATATTTAAGTATTGGATACTTATGCAAGTGTGATAGGAGGTTGTGTTTTACCGATGGTACGAAAGAAAACAGCTTCGTTCTGGATAGACCCCTCAGAATTCCATTGGTAGTATGACTATGTGTCTATGGAAGTCCGACATCAGGGTAGGTGTATGTGGTCTTAACCTGAGACTTGCACCGCTAATACTTGCGACAATCAATATGCTTTGGTTTTGGTCTTCCAGGGCTTTAACCGGTTCTGTGTACGCCTCTGCTGGGTATATTGAGAATCGTAGTGTATTGGGTGTGATGTCAAGACGGAAGTATCACTCCAGTCATAGTGGAGATGATGTCACGTAGGATACGGAACTGTGCTCTTAAGTACTGCAGTCATTGAGATGATATGACTAGGTCATGTTCATCCGATTATAGAGACTAGTTACCAGACATCCGACATGTGCTTCGTACGGGGCAGACACAATCCAGCCCCAGGCCTAGCACGTGACATTCGATACTGGATCGCAATACGCAATACTACATATACTACGCCTGACATAGATTATATATTCCAGTAAGAATATTTCTGGAGAATTGGGTAGGCACGGTGCTTTGCTAGAAGCCAACCATGTCTTGTAAATCGGTAAGCACGTGGTACGAGGTACGCACGTATTCGGATAATCCGATGACTGTATTTACTGCCAACATATCTATGGATCTCTTGGTCGCTTCCCAAAGATTCACCGATGACAGTTGATTTAATTAGAATTAATCTGGGATTAATTAAGAGAGAGAAAAAATCTGGGATTATTTAAGATGTAGAAAAATTAATCTGGGATTAATTGAGGTATTATTTAATCTGGGATTAAATGTGTTCGGAAGAGAGAGAACGCGATTAATTTGGAATTAATCGGTAAAATAATTTAATAATAGTTAAATTGATATTTCTATTTAATTTATTCGTATGGGCTAAAATTAATATATCGGATATATTAATATGAATTGGATTTCGTTACAAATTAAAGTCGGACTTTAATACGAACGAACGAATTAATTTAGAATTAATTCATAAACGACGTTCGTAATATATTTGTGAGGCATCGTCATTTAATTAAATTAGATTTAATTATTTAGCGATGAAAGTTCGTTTAATCGGATTAAACGGAACCGCACCGCGGCAAATGTTCGTAGAGACATTTTGAGTTTTGAATTCAAAATGTGGGGCCCACTTCACACATGTCACACATGTGAAGTGGTGGTTGGAAAGTGGTTTGCATTTATGCCAAAACCACTTACTTTCCAACCACTTGGTTTAGGTGAAACCAATTTACCCCAATTACATGGTTTTGGTGAAAAGGGTAAAAACCCTAAAATAAAACCCAAGCCCTCTCTCTTCACACTTTGGTAACACATCTTTTGGAAAATGAAAAACCCTAATACACAAGGCATATGGGCGTGAATTGCCTTCTCCCTTCTCTTTGATTTTGTGGCAAAATCAACAAAGCTAGCACTTGGAGAAATCAACTAAGGTGATAGGGAAACTACTTCAGAGTTGGAATCATCACTTAAAGCATGGATCTTGGAGATCTTCCTCCAAAAGTTTGAAGCTCAAATCCGTTCATTGTAAGTATATTCTACAACTTATTTTGAATTTATGAACACTTTTACATGCTTATTAGATCCTTGGCATGTTCTAGGAACACTAACAATGGTATCAGAGCCAATTTTAAGCATTAAAATTTTAGGGTTCATGAGACTAAAATTTGGGGCTTTTGTGTTTTGAGCATGATTTCTTCAAATTGATGTTTTGAGCATGCTTAGAATATGATAACTTAGAGTTATGCCTGATTAGATTTGAAACAAATCAAATGAATCAAAAATTAAAAATTTTCTAGCATGGCCGAATTTCACTGCAGTGAACTGGGCAGTTTTTTTGATTTTTGTAACATGAAATGATGTGTTTAAATGCATGTTTAAATGTTGATTGTTGGTTTGATTAGATTAGAATCAAAGTCAATAATGTTTATGTTAAAATCAAGAGCATGTTGAGCATGAAATGATATGTTTTAGATTCAATTTGTGTTGATCATGAAATAATGTGTTTTGGCTTCAATTTGTGTTGAATATAAATGATGGATTAAGCATGATTAATTAAGTTAATTGGTATTTTGGAAATATTGAGTTTAATTAATTAATCATGGCTAATACACTTTAATTAAAATAATTTTGATATTTGGAATATTATAATTATGTTAATAAGCCTTTAAATTATCAATTAGGCTAAAAGTGTGTATTTGGGCTTAATGGGCTTGGTTTGACTAAGTTTGGTTTTGGACTTTTGGGTTGGATCCAATTGGGCCCAAAATCAATTCCATAAAGTCCAAATACATCACTTGGCCCTTTAAAGAATTTAATTGGGCCTAAATTAATTTGTAGGCAATAGGGTGATTCCTATTGGGGCTTGGCATTTTGGGTTTGACCCATTATGGCCAAAGCCATGCCTTAAGAATTAATTAAAAGCCCATTGGACTTTAATTAAAATGACATTGGATGTTGTTTGGCCTTTGAGACCCATTAAGATTGGATTTGGAATCCAAGTCTTTAAGGCTTATAAGTAAGTGTAAATATTTAATTTGGAATTAAATTAGGAATTAGTATTGAATACAAATAAATTGGATTTAAAGTTGTAGTTCAATATAATTCAAGAATACTTACTTTGAGTATTTATTCTTAAACGAGTTTGACTCACGCAAATCAAATCATTGTTTGAACATTGGATGGTTATTAATTCAAAGATTAATTAATTGGATTAGATTGATTGAATAACATGATTTGTATGAATACATGAATGTGTTGTATGAATAATGTATATCGGATGGATATTAGAAGGGCGATGGCAATTTTGGAAATTGTAATAAATTTAGAATTTATTTAAATTGGACCTGCGTGTCCAGCCTTTTATCTCCTTTCTCATTGTATTTCTCTTCTCACCTATTCCCCTCATGTAAATGAGGTTTCTTTATGTATAATGTAATTGGGTAGAAGTTAGAATAGTTCTAGCTAGCCGGGGAGAGGAAAGTGAGTGATTTTTTCTATGAACAATTTGTGACATATCCATCCGTATATCATTATTAATTTATTTATTTATACGCGCTTTATTATGTTTTAGAATGCATGTTTAAGGGTGTATGATGGTGAGACCTTAACAAATATAATAAATTGGTTGCCATTTTGCACGCGAAAAACCCTCACAACATATTAAGCGTTTTTCCTTCCGTTGAGTGATTCTTACTCAAGATCCAAAGTGGCATTGGTTTGTTGGCCAAAGTCAAGACCTTTGTCAATTGCGGATGTGATTGAATCATGAGAGTTTTGTTCCATATCGGGGTCTTGTCCAAGTTGTGATTTGTTGGCCAAAGTCAAGATCACTTCTTGTCCATCGACATTGATTACGAAGCTTTCCATGTCAATGGGTTCCGCTTAACTGGGATCATTAAGTTTGTTGGGCCAAAGCCAAGGCTTAGTTGATTCAGAGGAAAAAGGTTAGGGAATATATTGGATATATTGGCATATATAAGATATATGTTTCGGACTTGGATGTCCACCTACTGGATCTAGGAATTGGATGGGATCCAATTGATCTTAGAGATCTACCTAGTTAAGTATCATACAATTTGTTGGCCAAAGTCAAGATTGTGTGTTATTTAACGGGATCCTAGCCCACTAGGAAACTAGGTTTCCCGAGTACTCCATAGAGGGTTAGAGGCTCGTCGAAAATTAGTGGGAGGCAAGTATTAGATTTGCAATATTCGTTTAGTTACTTGCCATACGCGCTCAATCAAATATCATTCGTCAAATAAATTATATATTCGTTGGACTAATATTTATTGTTGTTTTAATTAAAGAGTTGGACTGTATTCAAACTACTTCATTTATAGTTGATTATATAATTAGATTATAGTAATCAATATATTTGAATTTTACATTTTACCCCTCATTTATAGTTGATTATATAATTGGATTATAGTAATCAATATATTTGGATTTTACCGATCATTTATAATGATTAT
>SKCR01034974.1:0-17428 GCA_019454045.1 Zanthoxylum bungeanum
TTTTGTCCAATTCGAAATCTAATCCAATTCGATTCAAATTAACGTCAACCTAATCGATTCTAACTCATCAAATGAATTAAAATTCAAAAAATCCAAGATCCCAAAAAATACATATACATTCGGCCATGATGTCCATTTTGGGGAAAATAATTCCAAATCATTTTTCGTCAAATTAGTCCAACCAAAATGAAATAAACATGTTATAAGCATACTCAAACAATCAATTTATTCAAATCATGCTCAAATCACATTTACCCAAATTTTAAGCCCTACAAATTCATGCTTGAACCTAAGCTCTTGATGCCATTGTTGGGTTTTATTAAGGTCCCAAGATCAAACAAGACATGAAAACATGTGTGAATACATCAACGGAGGTAGCGGAATACTCACATCGATCGGTTGAGTCGATTTGGAGACGAATCAAGCCAAAAAGTGCACTGCCATTCACGCCCATTGCAGCAGTTCACTGCCCTCCAAAACAGAATTTTCAGCTGAGAAACGGAGCTCCAAGCCTCGTCGAACGGATCCCGGCTCATGGGTGAACCTCCCTACCACATTCGCAAGTCTCGTAAGTGTGCTAGCACTTGAGTTTTTGCCACAAAAACTCACTCTTGCTTCCCCATTGCTCACGCCATTTTGGCTTCAAAAACAGTGAGCTTACTGCCCATTTGGGCGTGAGTTTTGAAGAGAGAAAAGAGAGAGAGAAAGTTGTGTAATGGTTGGTTAAGCTTTTTCCAAAAAGCATTTATATATTTCCAAGAAAAAAAATACTAAAACCAATTACTTAATTGATTAAATAAAACCAAAAGTAAATGATTTCCCTCCAAACACTATTACACCTACTTACATCAATTATTCATTGTCACTTTAATAAGTGATGTAAGTCTTTCAATCAATCAATCACATCAATCAATCACATCACTCAAAGTGACATTTGATTTGACGCTTGATGTGACGAATGATTTGACGCTTGATGTGACTTGTGTTGCCGCACTCGAATTCGAAATACGAATGCGCTCGCAATCACACTCGGGCTCGGGTTGTTAATTCCAAATTAGCGATTTTTCCGTCGCGTCGTAATTAAATGATTACGCCTAGCGAATTCACTATTCACGTCGCTAACGAATTAATTCTAAATTAATTCGTTCGCCCGAATTAAAATCTAATTTTAATTCCGCGTCGAAATCTAATTTCGTTTAATATATCAAATATATTAATTTATTGATTAATTCCAAATTAATCGTTATCTCTCTCTAGACGATATTTTATCCTAGATAAAATCTCTGTAATTAATCCTAGATTAATTTTCTCTCTCTCTTCTATATAATCCCAGATTATTCAAGAGTGCGAGTTGTGCGTCATCGGTGGATTATCGGGAAGCGACCCATGAGATCTCCGGATAAGTTGGCAGTAAATACGGTCGTCGGAGTATCCGAATCACGTACGTACCAAGTACTACGTTCTACCGATTTATGAACAAGGTCGACTCCTAGCAAAGCACCAAGTCTACCCAATTCTCCGGACATATCCTTATAAGAATATTAAGATCTATATCAAGCGTAGTATACCATTGTATTGTGCATATCGGTCCAGTATCGGATAATCACGTGCTAGGGCTGGGGCTGGATAAGTGTCTACCCCGTCCGAAGCACATATCGGATGTCTGGTAACATAGTCTCTATAATCGGATATACATGACCTGGTCACAATATCCCGATTGGTTGCGTAACACTCAAGAGCACTAGTACCGTATCCTGCGTGACATCAACTCCAATATGACTGAAGTGACACTTCTATCTTGACATCACACCCAATACTCTACGACTCTCTGATAAACCCAGAAGTGGTGTACTCAGAACCTGTTTAAAGTCCCCTACCACCAAAACCAAAGTTTATCGATTATCGTAAGTATTAGCGATGCAAGTCTCAGGTTAAGACTATACACACCTACCTTGATTTCGGCCTCCCATAGACACATAGTCATAATACCAATGGGATTCCGAGGGGTCTATCCAGAGCGAAGCTGTTTCCCGTACCATCGGTGAAACACGACCTCCTATCGCACTTGCATAAGTATCCAACACTTATATATATGAGAACTATGTCGTTGTGCCCTCACAACGCACACAAGTGCAATACTAGCCTATTCCGCATTATCGATGTCCAGTCTCGATAATACTACGGCTAGGGATATTTAATGATTAATCCTTCGTGGACTGATACTGTCTCATATCATCTCAATCCAGGAACTAATCATATGGACCTCTCTTCATTTATATATCTATGGTGATCTAATCACAAATGATGAGAGTGCAATTTCCTTATTACATAGTTAATTTGCTACAACAACACAATGATCTGTGCAAATAGTGACGCTATGGGTCATATTATCCAACACATGCGACATCAAGACATGTATTCAGATGATTCAACAGTTGGTGCAGTTTGGGGGTGGTGCACTCGAAGATCCAAACGCCTACATCGGCAGCTTTCTGGAAGTGTGCAGCACTTTTAATTATAATCGAGAGGCAGAGGAAGCAATGCGCTTTTGCGTTTTTCCATATTCCTTAAGAGATAGAGTGAAGGGATGGCTAAATTCACTACCAGCAGGGTCCATCATAACTTGGGCAACTTGGCAATAAAAATCCTCGTAAAATATTTTCCCTCAGCTATGACTGTAAAATTAAGAAATGACATCACATCCTTCGTGCAGTATGACTCTGAAACTATTTACGAGGCATGTGAGAGGTATAAGGAGCTGCTACGGAAGTGCCCCCATCATGAGATTGCTAAATGGCTGCACATATAAACTTTTAACCATGGGCATAGTGGGATGATAAAGTCCACATTGGATGCAGCTGCGGGAGGTGCACTAATGGGAAAATGGGGAACACCAAACTTGAGACTTATTAGAAGAAATGGCTAACCATAATTCATTGTGACCAACAAATAAGAATATATCCCAACGAGTAGCAGGCATACACGAGGTCGGGCTCAATCCATTTGTTAGTACCAAACTCGACCAAATTTGCACATGTCTAGATGTCTTGGGTATGCAAGCTCTTAATAGTATTGGTGCCACGAGTACAAGATATATGGGAGGATAAAATAGGGAGCCACATAATCAATATGGCAAATCTGTCAACTATGTGAACAACTTCAACAGGCTAGGCCATAACCCATATTCGAACAGCTACAATCCTGGATGGAAAGTGTTAGGGTTGGTGCTCGGAGTGCCAATCCGAATCGTATTTATGTCCGATTCATGGATACGAACAATTTCTTTTTTCATAATATTACTTATTAATGGTAGCACTTCTTGCTTTTATATACATATTCGATCTATTTATGATTAGATTGAAACTAAATATGGTTTAGTGATATGTATATATTAGACAAAGACCCGATAATATATTTATAGTGCGCAGTTACAAAGTAGTTTGTAATTGACATTTGGAAGTGTCACTACTAAAAGTATATTATCAAATAAAGTTCATGGTCAAGATTTACTGACACAGGTCGATTAGTAAAATCCGCTGAGACCAATACATGTCGTATATCGAGACTTGGTTCGATGGTTTATCCCAATGAACCATGAGTCTGGGGAGACTCGTATAGACGTGTAGGTGTTTATATTGGATAAACATTTAACGACTCACCGAAGATTTCCTAATAGATGGTACACTAACGTCAATAGGAATCTTCTCGAGTCGAGTAGCATAATGGTCCTTCGACTTGAGATACCATTATGGATATATGAGATATCCTCCACACTTTGATGGCACTCACGTCACCGATCTATTTTGATCATACCTCTGCATGTTCGTTGGGTGTGGATTGATCCTCATTATATCCTTAAATATCAGATAGAATCTGTCAGTCTTGTGTACATGGCATAGGTATCAGGTATGTGTTTGCGATCTAGCAAATCCATGGTCGTGATATACTTTGGAATTGAGTTCCGAGTGTATATAGAGATCGTAAATCTAATAGTTGATTATATTATACCTTAGGGATTTGATGTTCTTATCTATATCTCCGGTATAATATTGATAGCCTATAAAAGAGGGATTATACGTATGCAGTGACCTCGACTTGCATAGTTTAGCAAGATTATCTGTGATTGTCATAATTTACGAGTGGGTGAATTATAGACACAAAATTAGATTTTGTGACGGATAAACCTAAACTTAGAGAGTCCCACAATATGAAGTGTACTCATTGAGCACTTGGGCAACGCGTTATGAATAATACATATTATTCATAATACTTCACCGGATTAAATGAGTTAATTCGAATCGTTTAATCGGTTAAACGAAAATACATGTATTAGGGGCGTTCAGTCAATTAATAATTAATGTGTATTTATATTTGATACAAAATTTGATTTGATACATATTAATTAATTGTCAAATGAGACTTTTACACATGCCATTAATATATGTATTTGTTATTTAATGTAAATAAAAATACATATATAATAATAATCGCATTAATTAATTATTTAGTTGTTTAAATGTTAAATATCTAGATAATTAAATTATTTCAATATTACATAAATGTTATGCAATATGTGTTGGTTTCTATTAAGGTCCCGGATCGATTATAAGCATGAAAACATTGCGAATACATATCAAAGGAGTTGCGGAATACTCACATCGATCGGTTGAGATAAATTTGACGAACAAAACTCCAAGATTGCTCACTGGTTCACGCCCACTGCAGTGCAGATTTTCAGTCCACTGTCTTCTGTTTTGAGCTGAGATTTGAGCCTCGAATTTGCGTCGAACGATTCCCGGCTCGTGGGTGAGTTTCCCTAACACATTCGTATGTCTCCTAGGAGTGTGCTAGCACTTGGATTTTGCCACAAAATCCTCAAAATTGGCTCACCATTTTCGCCCAAGCAGTGGCAGTTCACTGCCTTGTGCGTGAGCTTTTGGGAGAGAAAAAGAGATGAAGATTATGTGTTAGTTGGATTAGGAAAGTGTAAATGTTTGGTTTATATATTTCCAAAATATATAATGATTTACCAATTAATTTTCCAAAAGTCAAATGGTGTAAATCATTTAATTGATTTCTAAAATCAATTCATTTACCAAACATTCCAACCACTCCACTAACTCACATCAAGTCACATCTTTCATTCAATCAATCACATCACTCAAAGTGACGTTTGATTTGACGCTTGATGTGACGAATGATTTGACACTTGATGTGACTTGCGTTGCCGCACTCGAATTTGAAATGCGAATGCGCTCGCAATCACACTTGGGCTCGGGTTCGCTAATTCCTAATTAGCGAATTTACCGTTGCATCGTAATTAAATGATTACGCCTAGCTAATTCACTATTCACGTCGCTAACGAATTAATTCTAAATTAATTCGCTCGCCCGAATTAAAATCCTATTTTAATTCCGCGTCGAAATCCAATTTCGTTTAATATATCGAATATATTAATTTACCCGATTAATTCTAAATCAAACGTTTTCTCTCTTTAGACGATATTTTATCCCAGATAAAATATCTCCGTAATTAATCCAAGATTAATTTTCTCTCTCATCAAATTAATCCCAGATTAATAATGAGTGCGAGTCATACATCATCGGTGTATCATTGGGAAGCGACCCATGAGATCCCCGGATATGTTGGCAGTAAATACGGTCGTCGGACTATCCGAACACGTAAGTACCAAGTACTACATTTTACCGATTTACAAGACAAGGTTAGCTTCTAGCAAAACGCCATGCCTACCCAATTCTCCGGAAATATTCTTACAGGAATAGATACAGTAGTAGTATCGTGCATATTGGCCCAGTATCGGATAGTCACGTGCTAGGGCTGGGGCTGGATAAATGTCTGCCCCGTCCGAAGCACATATCGGATGTCTGGTAACTAGTCTCTATAATCGGATATACATGACCTTGTCATAATATCCCGATGGCTGGCCAGCGCTTAAGAGCACTAATACCATATCCTGCGTGACATCATCTCCACTATGACTGGAGTGATACATCCGTCTTGACATCACACCCAATACTCTACGATTCTCAATATACTCAGCAGTCGGCGTACATAGAACTGGTTAGAGTCCTAGACGACCTCAACAAAAGTATACTGATTGTCGTAAGCATTAGCGGTGCAAGTCTCAGGTTAAGACCATACACACCTACCCTTATGTCGGACTCCCATAGACACATAGTCATAATACCAATGGGATTCCGAGGGGTCTATCCAGAGCGAAGCTGTTTCCCGTACCATCGGTGAAACACAACCTCCTATCGCACTTGCATGAGTATCCAATACCCAAATATATGAGAACTATGCCGTTGTGCCCTCACAACGCGCACAAGTGCAATACTAGCCTATTCCGCATTATCGATGTCCAGTCTCGATAATACTCCGGCTAGGGATATTTAATGATTAATCCTTCATGGACTGATACTGTCTCATATCATCTCAATCCAGGAACTAATCATAGGGACCTCTCTTCATTTATATATCTAAGATGATCTAATCACAAATGATGAGAGTGCAATTTCCTTGTCACATAGTTAATTTGTACAACAACACTATGATTTGTACAAATAGTGACGCTATGGGTCATGTTATCCAACAATCTCCCACTTGGCACATAGCCAGTCACTCAAGTGTCGAACACCCGAACTATGTACGGTTCGCTCAAATTGCTGAGAAAAATGTTTCGTCAGCGGATTTCCATGATTATCGTCTGACGTGATTTATATGATCATCACATCGCCACGATGTATGATCCGAACGAATCAGATGATATAGAAGTATATATCTGGATCGTCGATGAGACCTTTAATTCTTTAGCCTTGTGCTGACGCCTAGCTCAGCTGCTAACAGAACTATATCTAATCTAATTAGATTTATTATCGACCCAAATGGCTTCTATTGCTGCCTCAGTTGCAGCAATAATCCGCATTTGTTGTTTATTCGGCAACAGTATCTTGCTCGGAAGATTTCCAGCTCACTGTCCCGTTATTTAAACTTTATAGTACCGCAGTATTTAACTGTTTGGAAACTTGCGGCAGTGATCCCAGTCACTTCAAGTTCTCCTTCTCCATAGTTTAAGACAGCATCTTTAGTTCTCTAAGATACTAACAGATGTCCTTAACTTCAATCCAGTGACTATCACTTGGATTGACCCGATTGTGACTCCATATGCTCAAAGCGTATGAGACACCATATCAAGTACATTTTAAATGTACAATTTCCCAGAGAGTGTTAACAACTCCAAATCTATCCCAGTAGATCTTTATTCCTTGAATAAAGGTTGTTACTCTCCAGAATTCTACGGAGAATTTCTATGAAAGCCAAGCTTTCACCAATTGCTTTATGGGAATTTCATTATCAGTGCTCTCCCACTAACCTCCTTATATACACAAGATCATGGCACTTTGCCATAATAGGGAGTCGATACCTCGTATCACTTCCTCAAATCGTAGTCAGATGGTATACCCTCATAAGATTTACATCTTTAAGGGGTTACATCAGAAACCCATACCCCAGGTTGTTTCCTGATTCTCTCCGATCTACGCGGTTCTTTTGTATTCGAAGATTAATGGTTTAGTTTCATCCTTGATGAAAATATATGTTCCATTACGGACTTCGTGCCTTGAACAGTATTACTCCGATTTTCATCGAGTATCACTATCCTCCCACTGACCACTGCATATCGGTGTTCCTCTTAGGCAAACCGCATGGTGAGCAACAATTATATTGTTCTCATGTGAGATTTATAAGTACTATACTTATGGTTCCCTTAGGATAACCTATATTGGCACTTATCCAATTTGGTCTTTTAGTTTGGTATCATCCAAACGTTATGCCTGACATACCCAAATTATCAGGAATGAGAAACCCCGTTTCTTTCATGTTCATATCCTATATGATATCTGTCAAACAGATTTATATGGAACCTTATTCTAAATAAGTTTTGCACTGTTAATACATATCATTGTTTAAGGAAATGATTAGCTCAGAGCGACTCGTGATAAACCTTATCATGTCCAACAAAATTTGGTTTTCGTTCGGACACACACAGTCTAACTGACGTGTCTCGGGAGGAGTACTCATCTGAAAGAATACTATACTCTTTCATGTATGTTTGAAACTTACTGCTTAAGTATTTTCCATTACGGTCTTACCGTGGCGGTATAATACTATAGTCGATCTGTTTATCTACTTCGTGTCGAAACTCTAATAGTTTCCGATCTGTGTTCTTCAAAAGAAACACATAACCATAACGTGATGCCACATCCGTTAAGGTCACGAAATATTCATGTTCATATCTAGCCTAGCTAGATATGGGCCCACTAACTTCACCATGAATAGGGCTAACAGATCGGTAGCACTTTCACTATTACCAAAGTAAATGGTGTTTAGGTACTTTACCTAACAAACTAGATTCGTAGACTTTATTTGAATAGTCTCAAATCAGTCCTAGTACCCACTCTTCAAAAGTACGGATATACGAATCTTTTTTAATTGTGTCCCAGACAACAATGCCACAAATAAGTCTCTATTGATCAAATCAATTTGAGCTATTTATTTGTCATTTTATATGTTTTGAGATTTTAATTATATTCAAAATATAAATTCTGTTATTCACATCTAATGTGTTTATCTCAGTATCATCTTTATATAATGAAACACTTAGTGTTCTAGAATATAAAGGTTTATCCACAATGGATTAAACACTGATATAGAGATAATGTCTCTAGTCAAACTAGTTACATTATAACAGTTCCTAATTTAAGTACACACCCGAAGGGTAGTTCCTAAACTTAGGTATCTATGGTCGAAACAGCGACTTTCGTCCCGTTTCCGATTCGCAGAACAATCTCAGCCTGAAGTCAGTATCCTGCTCAAAGCAGATTCTGAACATCAATACATATATTTTATGTACCACACTAAGTATTTAAAATCTAATTTCAATACTAGTAGTGAACATAACTTTGACAAACATTTTAAAGTCAGAGCCTTGCCCTTTCTTTAATTCCTTCGTGTCTGCCATATCCAAATGGTAGTCACTTTGGGATATGTCAATTATCCTTTTCAATATTTCAGAAACCTTAGGACAAGCCTTGGGTTTTAGAATATTGAAACGATGTGCACCTCGTGCAACATGCCCAATTGAAAACTTTGACTTTTCACCTCTAGAATAGTCAATTAATTCTCCAAGAATTATTTATTGCAATTTTAATACTTCTTAAATCTAAAATTAGATTTATGACAAGTATATTAAATTAAGCATTAAAGTCATCATCACATAAATCTTCCAAAGATTTTATGCTATACTTATTTTGCTTAATTTTGGGCTTAAGGTATAATAAGTTATTTTATCAAATAAAGTAACCTATTATTTATTCCCAATTTGAAAATTAAATCATTTAAAATATTTTAATCCCAGATTATATTTTAAATATCCAATTTTTCAATTTTATCTTGATTACAATAGTCTAACTATTTAATCAACGATTAGTGGTACTATATTATATTATAATGATTATAATAGTCCAACTATATAATCAAATATAATCCAAATTAATTAACCTCAATTACATTGATTACTATAATCCAATATAAAATCAACTGTAAACTGAAATTAATTAATTCAAATATATTGATTAATATAATCCAATTATATATAATCAACTATAATACAGTCCAACTGTATATTAAAACAACATTAAATATTAGTACAACTAATACTTTTAATATATGACGAGTGATAATTGTTTGAGCGCATATGGCGAGTAATTGAACGAATATTGCAAATTCAATTCTTGCCTCCCACTATTTTTCGTCGAGCCTCTAACCCTCTGTCGAGTACTCGGGAAACCGTGTTTCCTAGTGGGCTAGGATCCCGTTAAATATCACACAATCTTGACTTTGGCCAACAAAAATTGTATGATAATCAACTAGGTAGATCTCTAAGATCAATTGGATCTCATCCAACTCCTAGATCCGGTAGGTGGACATCCAAGTCCGAAAAATATATCTTATATATGCCTATATATCCAATATATAGCCTAACCTTTTTCCTCTGAATCAACTAGGCCTTGGCTTTGGCACAACAAACCTAATGATCCCAGTCAAGCGCGGACCCATTGACCATGGAAGCTTCGTAATCAATGTCGTTGGACAAGAAGTGGTCTTGACTTTGGCCAACAAACCACAACTTCGACAAGACAAATATGGAACAAAGCCTCGTGATTCAAGCACATCTTCGACGGACAAGGGCTTGACTTTGGCCAACAACCCATGCCAATCTAGGATCTTGAGCAAGAATCACTCAATGGAAGGAAAAGACGCATGATATTTTAATGAGGGCTTTTCGCGTGCAAATTGGCTACCAATTTCATTATCTTTGTTAAGGTCTCATCATCATACACCCTTAAACATGCATTCTAAATACATAATAAAGCGAGTATGAAAATAAATAATAATGATATGCGGATGGATACTTAACACATTGATCCTAGATCAAATCTCTCCCTTTCTCACTCAAGCTAGCACTTGTATTACTTCTACCCGTTACACTACACTTCTAAAGAAACCTCATTTACATTGAGGGGAATAGGTGAGAAGAGAATACAAAGAGAATAAAGGTGATAAGGCTGGACACGCAGGTCCAATTTAATAAATCGAATTTATTACAACAATTTCCAAAATTTCCCCACCCGACTAATATCCATCCGATATACATTATTCATTCATCACAACCACGTATTCACACATAAGCATGCTATCAATCAATCTAATCAAATTAATTAATCTGATAATTATGTGATCATCCAATGTTCAAACAACGATTTGATTTTGCTCGAGTCAAACTCGTTTTTGCGAATAAGTACTCAAAGTACGAATTCATGAATTAAATTAAACTACATAATTAAATCCAATTTAACATGTATTTAATACTAATTCATTATTCAATTCCAAATTAAATATTACACTTTATTTAATAAACCTTTAACGACTTAAATTCCAAATTTAATCGCGTCGGGACTCAAAGCCCGATTGACGTCCAACGTCAATTCAATTCAAGTCTAATGGGCTTTAATTAATTTCTTTAAGGCGTGGGCTTCGGCAACCAAAGCCCAATCAAGGAGTAACCCCATAAGCCTAGAAATCAATTTAGGCCCATTAGGCCCAATTAAACTTTAAAGGTTTATAAGTTGCATTTGGGCTTTATGGTAGTGGTTTTGGGCCCAATTGGATCCAATCCATTTGGCCTAAACCCAACTTGATAAAATCAAGCCCAATTAGCCCAATTACAACATAATAAGCCCAAATCCAATTTAAGGCCTAAATAACTAAATTACATGAATCCAATTCCACAATTTAATTACCTAAAGTGCATTACATGATTAATCACCCAAATCAATATTTCCAAAACATGAAATTAGTCCAATTAATCATGCTCATTTCATCATCACATGTCCAACACAAAAATGAAAAAATCAAACCCATTACATGCTTTTATGCTCTCGGCCAAGGAGGGATTTTGTGTCCGATTTGGTTTCAATCCAATCGAACCCACAATCGACATTAAATCACCATCCAATTTGATTTCATACACATCCAATGTCACAAAATCAAAATCACCAAGACATTCAAGGGCATATTGAATTCGGCCAAGGGGAAAAATTAGGGATTTATGTTCAATTCAAAATTCAATCCAATGACCTAAATTAACATCATCCTAAATGATTCTAATTCTCTATGAATCAAAATCAAAAATTCCAAGAATAAAAAATTCCCTTTAAATTCGGCCAACATCAATATTTTGGGAAAAATTATTCAAATTAATTTTCAACAAATTGGTCCAACCAAAATGCAATTAGACATGTTATAAGCATACTTAAAACACTCAATTCATTCAAATCATGCTCAAAACAAGTTTACCCAAATTTTAAGCCCTAAAATTTTCATGCTCAAACCTAGGCTCTTGATGCCATTGTTGGTTTCTATTAAGGTCCCGGATCGATTATAAGCATGAAAAAACATTGCGAATACATATCAAAGGAGTTGCGGAATACTCACATCGATCGGTTGAGATAAATTTGACGAACAAAACTCCAAGATTGCTCACTGGTTCACGCCCACTGCAGTGCAGATTTTCAGTCCACTGTCTTCTGTTTGAGCTGAGATTTGAGCCTCGAATTTGCGTCGAACGATTCCCGGCTCGTGGGTGAGTTTCCCTAACACCTTCGTATGTCTCCTAGGAGTGTGCTAGCACTTGGATTTTGCCACAAAAATCCTCAAAATTGGCTCACCATTTTCGCCCAAGCAGTGGCAGTTCACTGCCTTGTGCGTGAGCTTTTGGGAGAGAAAAAGAGATGAAGATTATGTGTTAGTTGGATT
Source organism: Zanthoxylum bungeanum (assembly GCA_019454045.1). Taxonomy (NCBI): domain Eukaryota; kingdom Viridiplantae; phylum Streptophyta; class Magnoliopsida; order Sapindales; family Rutaceae; genus Zanthoxylum; species Zanthoxylum bungeanum. The sequence goes on from SKCR01034974.1 coordinate 12,397, forward strand.
AGGAAAGTGTAAATGTTTGGTTTATATATTTCCAAAATATATTAATGATTTACCAATTAATTTTCCAAAAGTCAAATGGTGTAAATCATTTAATTGATTTCTAAAATCAATTCATTTACCAAACATTCCAACCACTCCACTAACTCACATCAAGTCACATCTTTCATTCAATCAATCACATCAATCAATCACATCACTCAAAGTGACGTTTGATTTGACGCTTTGATGTGACGAATGATTTGACGCTTGATGTGACGAATGATTTGACACTTGATGTGACTTGCGTTGCTGCACTCGAATTTGAAATGCGAATGCGCTCGCAATCACACTTGGGCTCAGGTTCGCTAATTCCTAATTAGCGAATTTACCGTTGCGTCGTAATTAAATGATTACGCCTAGCTAATTCACTATTCACGTCGCTAACGAATTAATTCTAAATTAATTCGCTCGCCCGAATTAAAATCCTATTTTAATTCGCGTCGAAATCCAATTTCGTTTAATATATCGAATATATTAATTTACCCGATTAATTCTAAATCAATCGTTTTCTCTCTTTAGACGATATTTTATCCCAGATAAAATATCTCCGTAATTAATCCAAGATTATTTTCTCTCTCATCATTAATCCCAGATTAATAATGAGTGCGAGTCATACATCATCGGTGTATCATTGGGAAGCGACCCATGAGATCCCTGGATATGTTGGCAGTAAATACGGTCGTCGGACTATCCGAACACGTAAGTACCAAGTACTACATTTTACCGATTTACAAGACAAGGTTAGCTTCTAGCAAAACGCCATGCCTACCCAATTCTCCGGAAATATTCTTACAGGAATATATAGATCTGTATCAGGCGTAGTATACAGTAGTATCGTGCATATTGGCCCAGTATCGGATAGTCACGTGCTAGGGCTGGGGCTGGATAAGTGTCTGCCCCGTCCGAAGCACATATCGGATGTCTGGTAACTAGTCTCTATAATCGGATATACATAACCTTGTCATAATATCCCGATGGCTGGCCAGCGCTTAAGAGCACTAATACCGTATCCTGCGTGACATCATCTCCACTATGACTGGAGTGATACATCCGTTTTGACATCACACCCAATACTCTACGATTCTCAATATACTCAGCAGTCGGCGTACATAGAACCGGTTAGAGTCCTAGACGACCTCAACAAAAGTATACTGATTGTCGTAAGCATTAGCGGTGCAAGTCTCAGGTTAAGACCATACACACCCTACCCTGATGTCGGACTCCCATAGACACATAGTCATAATACCAATGGGATTCCGAGGGGTCTATCCAGAGCGAAGCTGTTTCCCGTACCATCGGTGTGAAACACAAACCTCCTATCGTACTTGCATGAGTATCCAATACCCAAATATATGAGAACTATGTCGTTGTGCCCTCACAACGCGCACAAGTGCAATACTAGCCTATTCCGCATTATCGATGTCCAGTCTCGATAATACTCCGGCTAGGGATATTTAATGATTAATCCTTCGTGGACTGATACTGTCTCATATCATCTCAATCCAGGAACTAATCATAGGGACCTCTCTTCATTTATATATCTAAGGTGATCTAATCACAAATGATGAGAGTGCAATTTCCTTGTCACATAGTTAATTTGTACAACAACACTATGATCTGTACAAATAGTGACGCTATGGGTCATGTTATCCAACAATATGTTTGATTGGTATTGGTTACATGTGACATGATTTTATAAGCTTAAAGTTTACAAATTGGATTTGTCAACTTAAAAGCTTATTATTATTAATTAGATTAAAAATGACCAAATGACCAAAAATCCTCTCTTTTACCCTAAGTCGGTTTTGACTAGCTTTATAAGTGAAAAATTTTGTCTTCTCATTTTATAACCTCCCATGGCCGAATTCATCTCAAAGAAAAGCTCCCAAATTTTCTTGAAGAGTCAAGGAAGAAAATGAAGAAATTCAGGAAAAAACGTTTAAGGAAATTACAAGCTTTGGAGGTCATCTTCAATAATCTTAAACTTAGAAAGCTGTTTCTTGTTCTTGGATATCTAGAATAGTTCTAGGGTTTCTTTCTTTCTTATATTTTGGGCCTTTTGATTTGGATGATGGATTTGGAGGAGGCTAGATGCATGTGTGAAGTAAAATTGAGTAATATTAGTATAATATTAGTTCAATTTTATCATTTGATGACTTGTTGCCATTCTAGAGTATTATGACCACTCTTGTAACTCCTATAATTGTTCTTGAGTTCTTCATAGGTGGTGGAAACGGAAACTTATCTTATGTCCCGTGCGTTAAATTTCCTAAGCTGCTCCTAACATCTAACGCTTCGCTGATATCATTAATGTTGTGAAAATTGGATTTAAAACATGAAAATGATATTTTTGGTTACAAATCAGATCAGGATTTTCTATGATTTTGGTGATGAAAAGTATGTTGTATAAAATATTGGATGTGTTTTGGGCATTGGAACAATTTCCAGAAATTATTTCGAAGTTGAAATATGCGAGAAAACAGCGAAAAACGACGTTACCGGTGAGTTTCAGGCTTACCGGGTGTCTGCTGTCCAAACAGTGAATTGGTCACTGTTTGGGTAGCCCATGAACTGCTCAAGCACTATTTTAGCTGACCTAGGCAGCCTCCATGTGTGCTGGTTGGTCAGTTCGGACAAAAACGTGTGTTTTATGTCATTTTGCGGAAAAATATTTCGTAAAAGTTTCTCGATGTTTCAAAACCTATTTATGTCGTTATTTGATATCGAATAAATATGTTTAGGTGAAATATGAATAAATTATTCATATTGGATATTGAATAATTTATTTGTTAATTTTAAAAGTTTTAAAGTTACGATTTCGCCCGAACCGCAAGCTTTCGCTGCGCCAGCGCCAAAACCCCAACAGAAAGATCATCCAAATTTTGGGTGTAAAAATAACCAAGAGGCAGGACCACATGATAGATCATATGGCCCACAGCAGAACAAAAAAGTTATTCAAGAGAGCAAACCACAGATGGAAGAGCTACTAATGCAAGTGGTGAATCACAACAAGCTTCTTACAGAGCAAACCGTGGAAAATGCCAAAAACACTACAAGATTTATGGCATTAAACACAGCCAGGCCACGTCTTTGAAGACAATGAGAGATTCAACTAGGACAATTGGTAAGTGGGCAAACTACAGACCATTGGTTGCCCTCCCGCGTGATACATAACCTAACCCGAGGGGCCAGAATAATGAGTCAGGCAAGGCTATCACACTGAAGAGCGGGAGTGCTCATTGACAAGGACATCATAGTAAAGCAACCGAAAGACAAGGAGACAGAGCCAACTGAAGAAAGAGGAGAGAGGAAGGAAAGCCTAAAGACCCAACAGAGTATCCACCTACTCAATTCCCTCAGCGTTTGCACCAACACAAGCTAGATAAGTAGTTTTCAAAATTCTTAGAGATCTTCAAGAAACTGCATATTAATATTCCTTTTGCCGAGGCCTTAGAGCAAATGCCCAGCTATGTGAAGTTTTTGAAAGATATCTTGTCAAAGAAGAGGAAGCTGGGCGAGTTTGAAACTGTGGCCCTCACCGAGGAATGTAGTGCAATCATACAAAAGAAGTTGTCACCTAAGCTGAAAGACTCTGGTAGTTTTACCATACTATGTACCATTGGTAACCATTACATTGGTAAAGCTTTGTGTGATTTGGGTGCGAGCATCAACCTAATGTCGCTGTCCATTTATCATAAATTGGGTTTGAGAGAGGCGAGACCAAAAACAGTTACACTGCAGCTAGCAGATAGATCTCTCACATACCTTCGAGGCAAAATAGAGGACGTGCTGGTAAAAATGGACAAGTTTGTCTTTCCCGCGGACTTCATAGTTTTATACATGGAGGAAGACATTGAAGTTCCTATCATCCTCAGACGACCCTTCTTAGAAACAGGCAGAACATTTATCAACGTGCAGAAAGGTGAACTGACTATGCGAGTACAAGATCAAGAAGTGACTTTTCATGTCTTCAAAGCCATGTCGGGCCCGCAAAATGATGAAGAATGCCACATGATAGATAGCATTAGTGATGAAAGCCCAGAAAGTGTCAACATGGATCACCGCTATGATAGGTTTGAAATGAAACCACTGTGGGACACAAAAATTGGGTGACGCATACTGTTCCGGGCTCGCGGCCCGGTAGGGAGTACGGAGTAGCCCGCGGGGGACTAAACCAGAGAATAATGGAGTCGCCACCCGGTGTGAACCGGGAAAAATGATTTAAGGCCGCACTCACCCCTCGTAAGGGAAGACCTCAAACCGTTGGGTTCGAAATGATCCCTTACTTATGCCACTTATAATGAAATGATTGTGTGCAATAATTTAATCGAATCTACGCAACATATTTCCAAGAGTATTCTACTTTTAGTTCACATGTATAGAAGTAATTATCATAACGGCAAACATGCAATAGCACACGGCAATCTCATGAACATACTCGATCATATAATGCGGAAAAAAAAAGAACAACACTAAACATAATGCAAATTCCAAACGCAAAATAATTAACTATTCATGCTTAAAAAAGGAACAACTAAATAGGCTAAATCATGCTTAAGAACCAAAGTAACATTACTAACGGCCTAATCATGCTTGAATATCATCTCATGAACACATCAAATAGATAAATGCAGGAATACAAATAGTATGATTGATTACATGATACAAGAGAAATCACCTAAGAAACAATTATGCATGACATGTGATGAAAAGGACTCAGTTCAGTGTATGCGCGTTTGTGTAGCGTTCGAAAATGCGTTCGAACGGTAAACAGAAGGTTCTCGTTCGTATGGCGTTTGATAACGCGTTCGAACGGGACAAGACCTGATGAAACAAAATGCATGCGTGTTCGAGAGTAGCGTTCGTAAATGCGTTCGAATGATAAACAGAAGGTCGCGTTCGTTGTGTAGCGTTTGAGAACGCGTTCGAATGGGACCAGACTTGATGCATGATAAAACAAAGGAAATACGCGTGTGTTCGAGTAGCGTTTGTA
>SKCR01034975.1:0-17538 GCA_019454045.1 Zanthoxylum bungeanum
TTAATGATTTAAACCTTTATGTATTGATACTGTCTCATATCATCTCAATACGGAATTAATCATATGGACTTTCGCCATTTATATATCAAAGTAAATAATTACAAACGGCAAAAGGCAATTTCATTATCACATAGTTAATTTTGTACAATAAGACAATATCATTTACAAAACAGTGACGCTATGGGTCCTAATGTCTAACATTCCCAAAGATTCATCACCGATGAGTATGACTCAGATATAATTAATCTGGGATTAATTATAAGAGAGAGAAAATTAATATAGGATTAATTACGAGATATTTTATCTGGGATAAAATATTATTTAAAGAGAGAGAACAATTAATTTTGAATTAATCGATAAAATAATATATTCGATATATTATACGAAATTATATTTCGACGCGGAATTAAAATTAGATTTTAATTCGGGCGAACGAGTTAATTTAGTATTCATTCGCAAGCGACGAGAATAGTAATTTTGCTAGGCATAATTATTTAATTAAATTTGATTTAATTACGTCGCAACGGAAAATTCATTAATTCGGAATTAGCGAACCCGAGCCCATGAGTGTTTGCGGGCCCACTCACATTTTGAATCAAGTGGGGCCCACAAGTCACATCACTTGTCTATCACATCACCTTTTGGTTGATGGAAGTTGATGGGATTTGATAGTTGCTTACCAAACACTCAAGAGTGATGGATTGAATGACTAATACCATTTTATTTAATTTTGGTATATCATTTTACTTGATTTTAGAAATCAAAACAACCAAGACAACTCTTCTTTCTTCTCTCCCTCCTCACGACATTCTTGCCATTTTTCTCTCTAAGTTATTGGCTTGGCCGAGAACAAGAAGAAACTAAAGGGGAAGATTTGTGGCAAATTTTTCCAAGATGCTAGCACATCCAATGGGTCTTACAAATGTGATAGGGAAACCCATTCATGAGTTTGGAATCCATTCTCAAAGCTTGGAGCTTAAAGACAACACAAGGAGCACAAATGGAGGGCTTGGCCGAGACATCCATGAAGAAAATTTTTTGTGTTCATCGCATCCAAAAGCCGATCGAAGTGAGTATTTCCGCAACTTTACTTTCATGTATTCGCACTTTTCATTCGCTTAATTGATCTTGGTTTGACCTAGAAAACCCAACAATGATATCAAAAGCCTTGATTAAACATGAAATTGAATTTGGGTAAAATTTGGGTAAAATTGATTTGAGCATGATTGATGATAAAATTGATTGATTAAGTATGCTCGAATGATGATAAATTGGAGTTATGCATGATCAATTTGATGAAAATTGAATTGGATTATTTTTTCCCCAAAAATTGGCTTGGCTGGAATGTGTGGTAGTGCCATAACATCATGGTATTTTTTGTTCTTTTGATCATTGGATGAGTTAAAGACTTGGGATAAATTGATTAATGATTTAATTGGATTGAAATCGAAATTGATTTATAAAACCCTAAAATGCCGTGAGCGAGTAAGCATGGAAATGAATTTGATTTTTGGATTCAATAATATTGGAACATGTGTTGATGATGTAAGCATGATTAATTAGTGTAATTGGTATTTTGGAAATGTTAATTTGACTAATTAATTATGGCTAATACACTTGAATTAATTAAATTGTGATATTGGGAGTATTGAAATTTAATTAGTTGGGCTAAATTAGGAATTGGGCTTTTAAAGTTGTATTTGAGCTTAATGGGCTTGGTTGGTTTAGGTTTAGGTTAATGGTTGGATCCAATTGGGCCTAAAACCATTTTCATAAAGTCCAAATATAATAAAATGGGCCCTTAAATTTTTAATTGGGCCTAATGGGCCTAAATTGATTTTTGGCAAAAGGGTGATTCCTTATTGGGTTTTGGTTGCCAAAGTCCATGCCTTATAAATTAATTGAAAGCCCATTGGACTTTAATTAAATAGACATTGGATGTTAATTGGGCTTTGAGACCCGTAATGATTAGATTTAGAATCTAAGTCGCAAAGGCTTATTAATAAGTGTAATTATTTAATTTAGAATTAAATAGAGAATTATTATTGAATACAAATTAAATTGGATTTTATATTGTAGTTTGATATATTCAAGAATTCGTACTTTGAGTACTTATTCTTAAAACGAGTTGGACTCGCGCAAATCAAATCGTTGTTTGAACATTGGATGGTCATTAATTTCAGATTAATTAATTGGATTAGATTGATTGATAACATGTTGTGTGGAATACATGGATGTGATGTATGAATAATGTATATCGGATTGATATTAGATGGGTGAGGGCAATTTTGGAAATTATTGTAATAAATTTAGAATTTATTAAATTGGACCTGCGTGTCCAGCCTATTATCTCTTGATTCTTTGTATTTCTCTTCTCACATATTCCCCTCAATGTAAATGAGGTTTCTTTGAAGTTGTTATGTAATTGGGTAGAAGTAAGAATTATGCTAGCGGGAGATAGGAAAGGGAAAGATTTGTTCTAGGAACAAGTTGTTTTAAATATCCATCCGTATATCATTATTAATTTATTTATCATGCCTTATTATTATTTTAGAATGCATGCTAAGGGTGTTTGATGAGACCTAATCAAAGATAATTAATTGGTTGCCAATTACGTGAAAAACCCTCAACAAATATTAAGCGTTTTTCCTTCCATGAATGATTCATTCTCAAGATCCAAGATTGGCACTGGTTTGTTGGCCAAAGTCAAGACTTTTGTCCATCGCGGATGTGCTTGAATCATGAAGGTTTTGTTCCATATCGCATGTCTTGTCCAAGTTGTGATTTGTTGGCCAAAGTCAATATCACTTCTTGTCCATCGACATCGATTACGAAGCTTTCCAAAGTCAATGGGTTCCGCTTAATTGGAATCATTAAGTTTGTTGTGCCAAAGCCAAGGCTTAATTGATTCAGAGGAAAAAGGTTAGGGAATATATCGGATATATTGGCATATATTAGATATATGTTTCGGACTTAGATGTCCACCTACTGGATCTAGGAATTGGATGAGATCCAATTGATCTTAGAGATCTACCTAGTTAAATATCATACAGCTTGTTGGCCAAAGTCAAGGTTTTGTGTTATTTAACGGGATCCTAGCCCAACTAGGAAACAAGGTTTCCCGAGTACTCAACAGAGGGTTAGAGGCTCACCGAAAAATAGTGGTAGGCAAGTATTAAATTTGCAATTTAGTTTAGATACTTGTCAATACGCGCTCATTTCAAATTTTCCGTCATTACATAAATATATATTAGTTGGACTAATATTTAATCGTTGTTTTAAATTAAACAGTTGGACTGTATTCAAAAAAAAATTATAGTTGATTATATAATTGGATTATAGTAATCAATATATTTGAATTTAACCAATTAAATTATAGTTGATTATATAGTTAGACTATAGTAATCATTATATTCAATAGTACCCGAAATCGTTGATTGGATAGTCAGACTATAGCAATCAAGATAAATGAAAGATTAGCGTTTAAAACATAATCCTGGGTGAAAATGTCTTTAAGCGGCTTTAATTTTCAAATTGGGAATAAAACCTCAGGATAGTCCTAGGAACTGAGAAGTTATTCTATTTGATAAATTAACATCTCGATCCTAAGCCCGGATTTGAGCAAATAGTAGAACATGATATTTGAATATTCATGTGATGATAACTTTAGTGCTCAATCCTTTATACTTGATGCAATGACACTTTAATTCCGTCGTCAAAATCAAGGATTAGATCCTTGTACCATGATGATGAAATTAAAAAATCTTCATAGATCTATTGTAAGATCTTAGAAGTACAAATTGAATAAGAAGCTCTTTAGCTCGTGTATGTCAGAGGGTACATCTGTCGAGCACTAGGTGTCGCAGATGATTACTGACATCGATCAGCTAGGTTAACTAGGCATTACCTACGTGGCCGAGACTACCAAAGATTTGATCTTATAGTCTCTACTCGAAAGTTGGGGCAGGTTCATTGTGAACCAAGAGTAAACTCTTGGAGAGTTGTTGGCTATGCTCTAGGAGGCAGAGCCAGAGCTTCTAAAAGGGGCAAAGGCAAAATCATCACAGTCTTTTGGGAAGAAAAAGGACATATCCCATGATGTCTGCTAAATTGTGGCAAACGGGGTCACTGAAAGTGTGACTGCCGTATGGACAAGGTAGACATGAAAGGAAGCGAAAACGGGGCAAGGCTCCGGCTTTAAGTATGTTTGTCATTAACATGTTCACTACTGGTTTAAAAAAAAATTGGATTTTGATACTAAGTTTTGTACATAAATATATACTGATGTGCAGAATCTGCTGATAACCAGGATACTGACTTCAATAGAGATTTATCTGCAAATTAGAAACGGGACGAGAGTCGTTGTTTTAACCGTAGAAACCTAAGTTTAGGAACTACCCTTTGGGTGTGTACTTAAATTAGGAAACTGTTATAATGTATCTAGTTTGACTAGAAACATTATCTCTATATCAGAGTATAACTTGTTGCGGGTATACCTTTATATTCTAGAACACTAAAGTGTTTTATTTTATAAAGATGATATTGAGATAAGAACATTAGATGTGAATAACTGTATTTATATTTTGAATATAAATGAATCTCAAACGTAGAACATAACAAACAAATAGCTCAAACTGAATTAATCAGATGAGACTTATTTGTGGCATTGTTGTCTGGGACACAATAAACAAGACTCGTATATCCACACTTTCGAAGAGTGGGTACTAGGACAGATTTGATTCTAATCAAATGAAGTCTACGAATCTATTTTATTAGGCAAAGTGCCTAAAACACCTTTTACTTGGTAAAAGTATAAGTGCCACCGATCTGTTAGCCCTCGTTCATTGTGACGTAAGTGGGGCCATATATAGCTAGGCTAGAGGTGGATATGAATACTTCGTAACCTTCACGGATGTGGCATCGCGTTATGGTTATGTGTTTCTATTGAAACACGAATCAGAAACTTTTGATAAATTCAAAGAGTTTCGACATGAAGTAGACAGACAGATCGACAAGAGTATTAATACATCACGATTGGACTGTGATGGAAAATAATTAAGCAATAAGTTTCTCGAGTACTTGAAAGAGTATAGTATTCTTTCAATATGGACTCTTCACGGAACACCTCAACTTGACGGTGTGTCCGAACTGAGAAACCGAATTTTGTTGGACATGATAAGGTTAATAATGAGTCGCTCTGAGCTACCATTTTCCTTATAGGGATACGTATTTAACAGTGCAACACTTATTTTGAATAAGGTTCCATGAAAATCTGTTAGACAGACTTCATATTAGATATGAACAGGAAAGAAATATGATTTTCTCATTCCTGAAGATTTAGGAATGCTAGGCATATGTTTGGATGATACCAAACTAGAACCCAAATCGGATAAGTGCCTAATTTTCGAGGTTATCCTAGGGTAACCAAAGTATAGTACTTATATAACTCACGAGAGAACAATTTAATTGTTACTCGCCATACGGTTTTCCAAAGAGGAATACCTAAATACAGTGGTAAATTGGAGGAAAGTAAAACTCGATGAAAATCGAAGTAGTACCGTTCCAGGCACCGATTCCTTAACGGAACACAAACAATTCATCAAGGATGAAACTATACCAATAATCTTCGAATAGAAAAGAACAGCGCAAGTCGGAGAGAGTCAGAAAACAACCTGGGAGGTATGAGTTTCTGATCTCACCTCATAAGGATATCAATCTTATTGAGGAACGTGAACTGACTACGTATGAGGAAGTGATACAAGGTATCGACTCCCTATTATGGCAAAGTGCAATGAAGTCCGAAATGGATTCCATGTATACCAACCAAGTTTGGACATTCGTTGATGTACTTGAAGGCATTATGCCTGTTAGTACTAGATGAGTCTTTAGGGAAGACAAACATAGATGGCAACAAACCAACGCACAAAGCTAGGCTTGTAGCGAAAAGGTATCGTTATCAACATTATGTCGATTACAACGAAACCTTTTACTCGTTGCCATGGTTAAATCCATTTGGACAATGCTTGCTAATGCTGCATGTTTCATTTATGAAATATGACAGCTGAATGTCAAAATCGCTTTCCTTAAATGGAAACCTTTTGAAAGTTAATTCAAAATAGGCAAACAAGGTTTGAAAGTTAATTCAATCCATTGATGGATTAAAGAAAGCATTGTGTTCTTGGAACTATCGTTTTGATGTAATCATAATGGTGTATGATTTAATTCAAAACGAATATGATTCTTGTGTATTTAAGGAGGTTAGTGGGAGCACACTGACAGTGATTGTCCTACATAATGTTGAATATATCATTTCTTGGAAATGACATTCCCATAATACAATCAGTGAAAGCTTGGCTTTCATGAAAATTCTCCGTAGAATTCTTGGGAGAGACAACCTTTATTCTAGGAATAAGGATCTACTGGGATAGATCTAAAAGTTTTTGGCGCTCTTTGAGTACTCGTACATTGAAATATATGTACGCAACCTGGTGTCTCATATGCTTTGAGCATATGGAGTCACAATCAGGCCAATCCAAGTGATAGTCACTGAATTGATGTTAAGAACATCCTTAAGTATCTTAGATGAACTAAGAATGCTTTCTTAAGCTATGGAGAAGGAGAACTTGAAGTGAATGGGTTCACTGCTACAAGTTTCCTAACCGATAAAAATGACTATAAGTCGTAATAAAGGTACTATATAGTTTGAATAACGGAACAGTGAGCTGGAAATCTTCCAAGCAAGATACTGTTGCCGAATAAACAATAAAAATGGAATATTGCTGCAGCTGAGGCAACAATAGAAGCACTTTGCATCTAAATAATCCTAATTGGATTAAGAGTAGTTCTGTTAGCGGCTGAGCTAGGCTACAACACAAGCTAAAGAATTAATGGTCTCATCAACGATCCAAGTATGCACTTCAACTATTCATCTGATTCGTTCGGATCATACATCATGGCGATGTGATGATCGAATAAATCGCATCAGATGATAACTTTGCAAATCCGCTGACGAAAGTAATTTCACAGCAGAACTTTGAGCGACCCGTACATAGTTCCAGTATAGGACACTTGAGTGATTGGCTATAGGCCAAGTGGGAGATTGTTGGAATATTATGACATATAGCATCACTATTTGTACAAAACATTGCTTTGTTGTACAAATTAACTATGTGACAAAGGAAATTGCTCTTTTATCATTTGTAATTGGATTACAGGGATATATAAATAACAAAAGTCCATATGATTAGTTCCAAATTAATAAGACATGAGACAATATTAATCCACTAAGGTTTAATCATTAAAAGATCCATAGTCGGAGTAATATCGAGATTGGACATCGATAATACGGAATAGACTAGTATTGCACTAGTGCGTGTTATGGGAGCATAACGGCATAGTTCTCATATATTTGGGTTTTGGATACTCATGCAAGTGTAATAGGAGGTTGTTTTTATCGATGGTATGGAAACAACTTCGCTCTGGATAGACCCCTCGGAATTCCATTGGTAGTATGACTATGTGTCTATGGAAGTCCGAATTAGGGTAGGTGTATTTGGTCTTAACCTGAGACTTGCACCGCTAATACTTGCGACAATCAATATACTTTGGTTTTCGTCTTCCAGGGCTTTAACAGGTTCTGTGTACGCCTCTTCTGGGTATATTGAGAATCGTAGTGTATTGGGTGTGCTGTCAAGATGGAAGTATTACTCCAGTCATAGTGGAGATGATGATCACGTAGGATACGGAACTGGTGCTCTTATATGCTGCAGCTATCGGGATAATATGACTAGGTCATGTTTATCCGATTATAGAGACTAGTTACCATAGATCCGATATGTGCTTCGTACAGGGCAGACACAATTCCAGCCCCAGGCCTAGCATGTAACATCTGATACTAGATCGCAATACGTAATACTACGTATACTATGCCTGATATAGATTACATATTCCCTTAAGAATATTTCTGGAGAATTGGGTAGGCACGGTGCTTTGCTAGAAGCCAACCATGTCTTGTAAATCGGTAAAAATGTAGTACTAGGTACGTACGTGTTCAGATAGTCCGACGACCGGATTTACTGCCAACATATCCGGGGATCTCATGGGTCGCTTCCCGAAGATTCATCGATGATGTATGACTCAGATATAATTAATCCGGGATTAATTATAAGAGAGAAAATTAATCTAAGATTAATTAAGGAGATATTTTATCAAGGATAAAATATTATTTAAAGAGAGAGAACGATTAATTTGGAATTAATCGATAAAATAATATATTCAATATATTATACGAAATTAGATTTCGACGCGGAATTAAAATTAGATTTTAATTCGGGCGAACGAGTTAATTTAGAATTAATTCACTAGCGACGTGAATAATAATTTTGCTAGGCATAATTATTTAATTAAATTTGATTTAATTACGTCGTAACGGAAAATTCGTTAATTCGAAATTAGCGAACCCGAGCCCGGGAGTGTTTGTGGGCCCACTCGTATTTTGAATCAAGTGGGGCCCACAAGTCACATCATGTCACATCATTTGTGTATCACATCACCTTTTGGTTGATGGAAGTTGATGGGATTTGATGGTTGCTTACCAAGCACTCAAGAGTGATGGATTGAATGACTAATACCATTTTATTTAATTTTGGTATATCATTTTACTTTATTTTAGAAATCAAAACAACCAACACAACTCTTCTTTCTTCCCTCCCTCCTCACGGCATTCTTGCCATTTTTCACTCTAAGTTCTTGGCTTGGCCAAGAACAAAAAGAAGCTAAAGAGGAAGATTTGTGGCAAATATTTCCAAGATGCTAACACATCCAATTGGTCTTACAAAGGTGATAGGGAAACCCATTCATGAGCTTGGAATCCATTATTAAAGCTTGGAGCTTAAAGACAACACAAGGAGTACAAATGGAGGGCTTGGCCGAGACATCCATGAAGAAACGTTTTTCTGAAACTTTACTTTGATGTATTCGCACTTTTCATTTGCTTAATTGATTTTGGTTTGACATAGAAAACCCAACAGATAAATGGTTCAATGTGTTTAATTATTGAACAGATCATTTATGAGGTTCCATAGTGGCTTAGGGATTGGTGAATGACGATGGGGGTACATTGGGAATCGGAATATAAAATTACTATTCACATGAATAGTAAAAAAAATTTTATTTGTTTTGAATTCCAATTCGACCCAAACTCTTATTAGGGTCTTATAATCTCATTAAACCACTAAATTAAGATCCAATGGCTAAGATAAAATTAGCTTTTATCCCACATCGGATTCTTAATTAACTTTGTTGTCTTTGGAGCACTATATAAACCCAAAGAATTCTTTACAAATTTGCTACACCAAAACCTTTCATATCTTGGGTTTATATAAGTGAGCAACTCTAAAGTTTAAGAGTAAGCCACTGATTTTGAGGATCCTTAAGTCTAATTGACTAGAGAACCTCGAGTTAATAGTTTTGAGGTATTTGCCTAGGCTAGCAGCAAGGGCAAAATACACGTGCACTCAAGCCGTAGTCTTGCCATTTAGTTTTGGCTTTGGTGTGTGCATCTTTGGAGGCCACACACTTGGGTGGCTCTTTGGAACGTGGAAGAGCTTGCTGAGTTTGAGAAAAGCTTGTAGATTGGAGGGAGGACTGGATGAGACTTCGGTTCAAGTAAGTTTCTAATATACTTGAAAGAGTAAAGTATTCTTTCAAATGAGGACTCCTCCCGGAACACGTCAATTTGATGGTGTGTCCGAACAGAGTAACCGAATTTTGTTGGACATGATAAGGTTAATCATGAGTCGCTCTGAGCTGCCATTTCCTTCAACGGATAAGCTTTAAACAGTGCAAGAACTTATTTTGAATAAGGTTCTATAATAATCTGTTTGACAGATTTCATATTAGATATGAACGGAAAAGAAACCGGGTTTCACATTCCTGTATATTTGGGATGCTAGGCATATGTTTGGATGATACCAAACTAAAACCCAAATTGGATAAGTGTCAATTGTAGGTTATCCTAGGGATACCAAAGTATAGTACTTATACATCTCCCAAGAGAACAATTAGATTGTTGCTCACCATGCGGTTTTCCTAAGAGGAATACCGATATGCAATGGTAAGTGAGAGGATATTAAAACTCGATGAAAAATCGGAGTAATACTATTCCAGGCACCGATTCCTTAATGGAACATAAATAGTTCATCAAAGATGAAACTATACCATTAATCTTCGAATACACAAGAACCGCGCAAGTCGGAGAGAGTCAGAAAACAACCTGGGGTATGTGTTTCTGATCTCACCTCATAAAGATGTCTATCTTATAGAGGTATACCAACTGACTACGTATGAGGAAGTGATACAAGGTATCAACTCCCAAATATGGTAAAGTGCCATGAGTCCGAAATGGATTCCATGTATAGCAACTATGTTTGGATACTAGTTGATGTACCACAAGACATTTTGCCTATTGGTACTATATAAGTCTTCAAGGAAGACATACATGGATGGCAACATACCAACGTATAAAGCTAGGCTTTTAGCAGAAATGTATCGTTATCAACATTGTGTTGATTACGATTTAACCTTTTTCCTGTTGCCACAGTGAATCCATTTGGATAATGCTTGCTAATGCTGCATGTTTCATTTATGAAATATGTCAGCTTAATAGGAAAATCGCTTTCCTGAAAAGGAAACCTTTCGGAGGATGTTTGCAACATCCTGTCGGTTTTGTCGTACCAAAACTAGCAAACAAGGTTTGCATGTTATTCGATCCATGTTTCGATTGAAGCAAGCATTAGGTTCTTGGAATTATCGTTTTGATGTAATCATAAATAGTTTATGGTTTAATTCAAAACGAAAATGATTCTTGGGTATATAAGAGGGTTAGTGGGAGTGCACTGACAGTGGATGTCCTATAAATAATGATAATATGTCATTTCTTGGAAATGATATTCCCATAAAACAATCGGTGAAAGCTTGGCTTTCGAGAAAATTCTCCGTGGAATTCTTGGGAGAAACAACATTTATTCAAGGAATAAAGATCTACTGGGATAGATTAAGTTGTTAATATTCTCTGAGAAATCGTACATTGAAAAATGTTCGCGACCTGGTGTCTCATACGCTTTGAGCATATGGATTCACAATCGGGCCAATCCAAGTGATAGTCACTGGATTGATGTTAAGAACATCTGTTAGTATCTTATAGAACTAAGGATGCTGTCTTAAATTATGGAGAATGAGAACTTGAAGTATCTGGGATCACTGTAGCAAGTTTCCTAAACCGATAAAAACGACTATAAGTCACAAACGGTATTATACAGTTTGAATAACGGAACAGTGAGCTGGAAATCTTCCAAGCAAGATACTATTACCGAATAAACAACAAATACGGGTAATTGCTGTAGCTGAGGCAGCAATAGAAGCCATTTGGGTCGATTCAAAATCTAATTAGATTAGATATAGTTCTGTTAGCAGCTGAGCTAGGCGTCAGCATAGGCTAAAGAATTAATGGTCTCATCAATGATCCAGATAAATACTTCGATATTCATCTGATTCGTTCGAATAACACATCGTGGCGATGTGATGATCGAATAAATCGCATCAGAAGATAATCATGCAAATCCGCTGACGAAAGCATTTCTAAGCAAATTGAGCCAACCGTACATAGTTCGGGTGTTAAACACTCGAGTGACTGGCTATAGGCCAAGTGGGAGATTGTTGGACAATTATGACCCATAGCGTCACTATTTGTACAGATCACGGTGTTGTTGTACAAATTAACTATGTAACAAAGGAGATTGTACTCTTATCATTTGTGATTAGATCACCTAGATGTATAAATGATAGGAGGTCCCTATGATTTGTTCCTGGATTGAGAATGATATGAGACAATATCAGTCCACGAAGGATAAATCATTAAATATCCCTAGTTAGAGCATTGTCGAGATTGGACATCGATAAATGCGTAAAAGACTAGTATTACACTTGTGCGCGTTGTGAGGGCACAACGACATAGTTCTGATATATTTGGGTATATGATACTCATGCAAGTGTAATAGGAGGTTGTGTTTTACCAATGGTACGGGAAACAGCTTCACTCTGGATAGACCCCCTCGGAATTCCATTGGTAGTATCACTATATGTCTATGGAAATCCGAAATCAGGGTAGGTGTATTTGGTATTAACCTGAGACTTGCACCGCTAATACTTGCGATAATCAATATACTTTGGTTTTGGTCGTCCAGGACTTTAACCGGTTTCTTTGTACGCCTCTTCTGGGTATATCGAGAATCGTAGTGTGTTGGGTGTGATGTCAAGACGGAAGTATCACTCCAGTCATAGTGGAGATGATGGTCATGTAGGATACGGGACTGATTCTCTTAAATGCTGCAGCTATCGGGATATTATGACAAGGTCATGTATATCCGATTATAGAGACTAGTCACCAGACATCCGACATGTGCTTCGTACGGGGCAGACACAATTCCAGCCCCGGGCCTAGCACGTGATCATCCGATACTGGATTGACTTACGCAATACTACGTATACTACACCTGAAATAGATCGTTTATTCTTGTAAGGATATTTCTGGAGAATTGGGTAGGCATGACGCTTTGCTAGAAGCAAACCTTGTCTTTTAAATCGGTATAAACATAGTACGAGGTACTTACGTGTTCGGATAGTCCGACGACCGAATTTACTGCCAACATATCCGGGGATCTCATGGGTCTCTTCCCGAAGATTCACCGATGATGTATGACTCACACTTTTATTAATCTGGAATTAATAGATGAGAGAGAAAATTAATCTGGGATTAATTGCGGAGATATTTTATATATGATAAAATATCAATTAAAGAGAGATAACGATTAATTAGGAATTAATCAATTAAATAATATATTTGATATATTATAAGAAATTGGATTTCGACGCGGAATTAAAATTAGATTTTAATTCGGACGAACGAGTTAATTTAGAATTAATTTGTTAGCGACATGAATAGTTATTTCGCTAGCCATAATCATTTAATTGCGTCGCAACGGAAAATTCATTAATTTGGAATTAGCGAACCCGAGCCCGGGATTGTTTGCGAGCGCATTCGCATTTCGAATTCGAGTGTGGTACGCAAGTCAAATCAAACGTCAAATAATTAGTCACATTAAGTGTCAAATCAAATGTCACTTTGAGTGATGTGACAAGTAGTCACTTGATTGAGTGATGTGAGTTGATATGAATAGTGATGGAAGTGGTTGGCAAAGTTGCTTTTTGACTCTTTGAAAGGAAATATTGTATATGCTTATTTGTTTTTTGAAAACAATTAACTAATACAAAATTTTAAAATTGTAATGTGTGTTAGATACAAAATTTTTGGCAACCAAAACAACTCTCCCTCTTCTCTTTCTTCTCTCCAAAAACGCCCAAAGGGGCTGCCTCATCTTCTGTTTTTCTATCACAAAACTGTGAGCAATAGGAGAAGTTTTGGGGATGATTTTGTTGCAAAATCAAGGTGCTAGCACACTCTGGAGTCGTCCGTAGGTGTTGGAGCTTGATTCACCCATCCATGGCCGAAAATGAAGACCAAAAACCAGCCCACTGCCGAATGCAAATTGAAGGGAGCAGAAAATTTTTGTTCTTCGTAGCATCCAATCTGTTCGATGTGAGTATGATTCCGCAATACTTTGTTGTGTATTCACATGTGTTTTACGCTTGATTTCATCCTTGGGACCTTAATAGAAACCCAACAGAAAGTGTGACACATTCTTTTTGTCGCTCAATTGATTCTCCCCAGTAGTGTTTGACACGCTTGTTTTTAACCTTGAATGTTTTGTTGGAGTCGGGATCATGTAACTCAACGGATCTATCTGGTAAAACCTTAGTGATAAGAATGGATCTGACCACCGTAATTTTGGCTTCCATGGGAAGATTTTTACCGTTGATTTGTTTAATAGTACATTCTGCCCTAGTGTCAGTTGTATGAGCACTAACTTCTCATCATGTTTCTCCTGGCCTTTTCTTTTTACAGTTTTGCATTCTCAAAAGGCTGAATGTGAAATTCCTCCAATTCGTTGAGCTGGTGGAACTGTTCTCTTCTGTTGCTTGTAGTGCAAGATTTGGCTTCTTCAGTGCGCAATATGATTTTTCTTCAGGCTCCACAGACAATTGACATGCTTTAAGTTTTTCAGTAGAACTTTGCTTTGCATCGCAAGTCTGGATGGTACTATTTATCACGTCAAGTCTGAAACATTCCTCATTCTCGTCATTCGGGAAATTCATGGCTTTGAAAATGTTGAATGTTACTTCTTGGTCTTGTACCCTCATTATTAGTTCTCATTTTGTACATCAATAATGATTGGACCTATAGCCAAGAATGGTCTCCCGAGAATGATCGGCATGTCTTCGTCTTCCTCCATATCAAGGACAATAAAATCTGTTCGGAAAATGAATTTGTCAACTTTTACTAGCACATCTTCAACTACACCTCTCGGAAATACGAGCGTTCTATCAGCAAGTTATAGAGAGACTGAGGTGGGCATTGTTTCTCCAATCTGCAATTTCCTGAAAATAGAAAAAAGACATCAAATTAACACTCGCACCTAGATCACATAAAGCCTTACTGAAGTCATGTTCTCCAATGGTGCATGAGACAGTGAAACTGTCAGGATCTTTCAACTTTGGGGGACGCTTCCTCTAAATGATGACACTACATTCTTTTGATAATGCTATTGTCTCGTAATCTCCCAATATTCGCTTCCGTGAAAGAATGTCTTTCATGAATTTGACATAGCTGGGCATTTGTTCCAAATCTTCTGCTAATGGAATGTTGATATGCAGCTTTTTGAAGATCTTCAGGAATTGAGAAAACTGCTTCTCTAGTTTATTCTTCTGGAGACGTTGTGGAAAATGTGGAGGTAGAGTGATCTTTTTCTTGATATTTTTCTTTTGCTTTTTTTTTTCATCTGTGGAACTGCTTCGCTGTTTTCTTTTGGAACTTCCTCAGCAGTTGCCTTGATTCCAACATCTTTGTTGATTTCAGTACCGCTTTTTAACATGATGGCATGACATTGCTCCTTCCCTCGGTTCCTTGGATTTGGTTTTGTGTTGCTAGGAAGGTTCAGTGGCGGTCTGTAACTTTGAGCTTTGGCCAGTTGTCCAATTTGATTTTCCAGTGCTTTGATGGAAGCAGATTGGCTTTGAAAAATAACATCATATGCTGCTTGTTGTTTTTTGAACATCTCTGCAATCCATTCTTTCATTTCTGGTTCTTTTTCAAACTTCTGGATTTGTTGTTACTGATGAAATCTAGGTGGTGGATTATTCTTTTACCCTGAATTGTTGCTCCATGAAAAATTAGGATGATTCCTCCACCCTGGATTGCAGGTGTTGGAATATGGATTGTTCCCTTGTCTGTTGAAATTGTTGACGTAATTCACCGTTTCTTTTTGTTGGTTTGGCTCTGGTGCTCCTCCATATGGTGAACTTGTGGTTCCGGCAATGTTTACAACTTGTGCGCTGAGTGTTTCTAGGTATTTGCACATCTGATCCAACTCAGTATTCACTACTGAGTTGGCTCCAACTTCATATATTCCTGCAATTCTCTGGATCATGCTTGTTTCTGTTGGCCACAAGGAATTTTTGTTAGCCATTTCTTCGATTAAGTCCCAGGCCATATCTTCTCCTTTCCCAAGCTTCGTAAGAGTTTCCGAGTCAAGTTGTACAAATGATGTGTGGAAAGTACTTTGCAAGGAATTTGGTGGCTAGAGTGTTCCAAGTTATGATGGAACCTGCTGGTAGTGAATGTAGCCAAGTTTTTGCTCTGTCTTTCAAGGAATATGGAAAAAATCACAGTCTCATTGCTTCTTCTGATGCTCTGTTGTAATTGAAAGTGCCGCAAACTTCCAGGAAGTTGCTGATTTGGGCATTAGGATCTTCAGTTGCATTCCCCCAAACTGAACTGATTGCTGAATCATCTGACTGTATGTTTTGATGTCACACACATTTGCTGGTAAGGGAGGAAGTATAATACAGGAAATGAAGTCGTCAACCACCGGAATGGTTCTATCACAAATGGGAATTGGTGGTGCAAGTTCTAAAGGTTCAAGTTCCATGTTAACAATTGTTTTTTTCCATTCTCGCCTTTCCCTTCTCAATTGTCTGATGGTTCATTCAATCTCTGGGTCAAGCGGTCATAGTTCAAAGCTTCTGGTTCGTCTCATGTATTGTCTGAGAACCTGAAACACAAGAAAACAAAAAAAATAAGTAAAAAGAAATTAGATACAAGTAAAGGTATCTAACATCAAAACTAATAGTGAAAGATAAATAAGTCCCCGGCAAAGGCGCCAAAAACTTGAACGATATTTTCACACGCGTATAACACAAGCGCACGTATTGTTCAAGTAGTATAAAAAATATCGATCCCACGAGGACATAAAACCTTTTTTTATTAATTTATGAAGTCAAATTTTTACGAGTATCTAATGGATTAGTTATTGATTTGATGGTGACTTTAAACTTAAAACAAGTAAATGAAATTGCTTGAAAGTAGATTTAGGACAATTCAATTTTATAAAACTATCCAGGGTTGTGAAGCTTTCCAATATCATTTTTAAAGATGAAATGGTTATCTTGCGGTTGTGTAATATATTGGTTTATTAACCTGGAACACGAAATTATGTAAAAGCATCTTCCGATGGTCAGATACAAACACCCAGTGTAAGCAAATTAATCATATTCCCATGTCAATTAAGTTATCTGAATTCATTAAGATTAAGTTCCAATTATAGCTACCCCCGCCTGACAGGTATATTCCTATCATGTAAGGAAATCTATATAAAGGGTTATCTATCCTCAAGGAAGGTCATGGGCTATTAAGTCTATGGTTTTCAACCTAAAATCCATTTTCCAAGTTCATTTTAAGTTTATCGAATCAATCTTATTAACGGCCAATTAACAAGATGTATTAAGACTAAGGCTTAATAAATAAACCTTTATATTACCCAAACTGTAATTTAACCCCTTATAAACTGGAGATATTGGACTTCATCACAACCCATATAACTAACTTAGTTACGACACATAACTAGGGCTGGTAAAAACTTAAATAAAATAAAAGACAGAAAGTAAATTGCTAGAAATTAAATACTAAAAAGTAAATTGCTGAAAATTAAATTGCTGAAAAGTAAATTGCTGAAAAGTAAAGTGCTGAAAAGTAAATTGCTGAAAAGCGAATTGCTGAAAGTAAATACAGTAAAATTATAATAAAAGAAAATGCTAGGGGTTAGAGGTGTTGGTTTCTATAATATGTCCCAAACAAAGATTAAGCATGTGAAATACTATAAAGATATATATAACATGAAGTATGGCGGAATCATACTTACAATGCCTTGTGATGAAGAAGATGATCAAATGGTAGAAGCTCCAAGTTGTGGAAGATTCGGCCAAGAGGAGGAAGAAGACTTGAAGCTCCAAGCTTTTGTATCCAAGCTCTTTGATGGTTTCCCTATCACCTCTTTTGATCCCTTGCTTGTGCTAGCAAAAAGGAGA